>CAJPEV010000634.1:0-93311 GCA_905338385.1 Darwinula stevensoni | reverse complement strand
CCCTATAGGACCTATAGGGTTCCCTATAGGACCTATAGGGTTCCCTATAGGACCTATAGGGTTCCCTATAGGACCTATAGGGTTCCCTATAGGACCTATAGGGTTCCCTATAGGGCTTATACGGAACCCTATAGGCCTATAGGGTTCAGTTTCATGTTCTCCTCTAGGCCACTAGATGGAAGTATTGGGTTGTCACATTTCTCAAAGGGCACACAAGTGCCCTCCCCTTACCCATGGAAGCATCTCTCACAAGAGGGTTTTGTATGTCCCCTAATGTCTCGCCTTGCCTTATTGTAGCAATCAATTAACTTTGACAGTTTTTTATTTGTCATCCCCATCTTCCAGATATAATCATGGAGTCCCGTGAAGAAATATGCCCTCATTCCTTTTGAAAGCCACGTACGAAACTAAGAAGATTCTATCCGGATGGAGTTTTAGTAAAGAAACGTGCTCGCAGGTTCTGTCTTCTATTTCCTTAGGTCGAGAGAAGAATGCCACTTCTTTCTACCAAAGGAAGTAGATGTGCAATCCAGCGACACGTGGGGCGGGGCCATAAATTATGCAGGGCCCCGTAGTGCTGGTATTAATAATGGATGTATCCCTACCATGGAAAAACCCTCTAATAGTTTTTTTTTATTCACACCGAAATGCTGCGCCAATATTATCCCCGGTCGCCTTATCCGTCGTAATGCCTGGGTTTCGAAACCCAAAATTTCCTCCCTGAATCCTATAGGTCAGGAGACCTATAAGACCCTATAGGAATCCTATAGGGTCCTTTATGATCCTATAGGTTTTTCGTGTTTCAAAAACCTATAGGAAAGTCTATAGGTTTCCTATAAGAAATAACTATAGGTTTCCTATAGGACATTTCCATAAGGGTAGGTCTCCTATGCGGATAAAATCATACGCCTTCCAAAAGGGTTCTCAATAGGAATATGAGCTTGTTTATGGTATGGACTCTATGAATGTCTTGAATATGCGGATAGCAAACGATGAAGTGTCCGTGTTCATTGATTCCTATAATGAGACTAGGCGAGACGTATGGCAAGGTACTAAACAATCCTGCGAGGGACGATTCCAGGGAAAGAGGGAAGGGGACTTTTGTGTACTGTGCGAAAAGCGAGACCCTTACCTCCATCTAGTGGCCTGGCAAAGGACTTCAAGGTGTTCACTTTAATACGAGCGATGAGGGAGCATTTGGTGAGTAATAAGAGAGTAAATTCGAAAAGCTCACGGTATGCTCACTTTTTACTCCCCAAACGCTCGAAATTTTCGAAGAGTGTAGTGCTACTAGCGGTCTATGGCAGCAATTGCGGCCTTCTACCCGTACATAGACTTTTGCTCATCAATTAAGAACAGTCTTGTCCAGATTACAGCTGCCAAAATGTGAACTACTAAACGAGGGAACACATATGTATTAAGGAGTTGCTGAGGCACAGCGTGCTACTTCTGCCAATATGCGCAAATTATACCCAAAATTAGCGCAACATGGGTAAAGTAAATATATATGGTAGAATACATGCAAGACCAAGAAACGGGACGAACATGCGAACAGCGAAGCAGAAAGTATATATAATAACGAACAAAAATAATCCCGACTAACGGATTTGACAATGAAGTGCTTCTTCAAATACTACATTGTCGGCAATGGTGCCAGCACCAGTTTCGCCTTGCTTCGGTCCATCGATAACCTGAATTTTGAGCGAATACTAATAGCGAACTCGCGAGCAGGCAATGTACAAATGCCATGCAGGGATACTGGCTCCGTAGGTCCGACTTGATCAAATATCTCTCCTTGAGACTTTGGTTAAAGTCGTACCGTAGGAAGGCTCGATTGGGAATCGCAATTGACAAAGATGGAACGGTATGCTGACTTGACGGGTGCAGTGAAACTCTTGGCAGCGAGTGAACGCAACCATGACGCGCGCTCGTCATCACCTCAACTATTATGACGTTCAAATGAAATGGGACTTTTATTCACCTACTCTACGCTACCCTTAGACTATGAGCATCAGTCATTGCCCTCGTTTTCATTCGAACTCCTGTAATAGTATTAAGACATACGCGTCCAGGTCTCTCACGACCCTTGCCGTGTCATTGCAAAGGTCGTTCTCAATAATAAGACTCCGTACACGCATTAGAATAGCTCCAACTTTTCGGTTTAGGGCGTGAGGAAAGAGACATATGGTAAAATGGGTGGTTTTCGCGCGATGAGGGGGATTTCGCGGAATGCTCATTTCTCGCACGTCCCCCAACGAGAGGCCTATAGTTGACGACAAAGCTATATCCAATGAGGACACAGGAGATTCCAAGTACGCGCACGTGAAACTTCCACCTGCTTACGCTCACGCCTGTCATGGGCAGGGCTGTTTGCGCGATAGGCTACCTCCGTTCCTTAAGATACGACCCGTTTCGCAGGAAAATTGAGATCGCTTTGAAACCTGGCATGTACCTTTCTATAAGGGATAGAGTAGTGCCCTCATAGGATAATGTTTAAGGAGAACGTGACTTCAAAATAAACTAAACAAACACTTATTTCATCCGGTCCTTGTAGAAGAAAGGTGGTGCGCGAAAAACCCCTACAGAAAAATCCTTTTTTGCTATTTTCGCGACCATGCGCGAAAACCAAATGTTCATATATGGGGATTTCGCGCTGTTGAAGAATACTATATTCAATTCTTGTTACAGTACAATGAATATATCCTTTGTTGCAAATAGAAGTGACAAAATGAGAAAATTTTCAGCATTTTTTGTTACGAATCTGAAAAATATTCGTTTTCTTTACTTCCTCTCAAATGTACAGCTCAATTACGGAAAGAATGGCTACCCAACCACAATAAAAGTTATATTCCTATGTAATCTTGAGAAAAAAGATAATAATTCGTTTTTTTGCAGTGATATAATTCTTCTCATGAGAAAACTTTTCTCAAATGAATTTTCTTTCGACGTTGCTAGTAGTAATACGCATTAACCCATTGATAAATGGCTAAAGTAAAGATTGCCCAGCCCATAGTCGTTAAACTGGCAAGAATAAAGGAGCAAAGGCGACAGAAGCACCTCAAAGAACAGAGGAAAGGGGACGGAGAAACTATCTCAAGGCAGAACAATGCAATGAGGAGACCATAAGTCTGAAAGGGTAAAAATGGAGAGAGGAAGGTGGAACGACGTTCTCGTAGAAATCAAGAAATGGCTGATTGATTTAAGATGCTACTTCGAAGAGGAAGATGCTCTTAACCTTCTTATTGATGAGGACGCATCACGTGTCTTCAACTTTGACGAAACAGGGTTTGGGCTACAAGGCAGCAGTGGTCTGTCCTAAGTTTTTTGCAGGAAAGGGATAAAAAAATAGGGTCCAAAGGAAAGTTTCTGATGGTAAAAGCACCATTACGGTACTTATCGGCGCTTGAGCGGATGGATACTTTTTACCACCAATTATAATGGTAAATGCTCGAAGTTTACCAGATTACAAATGCTAGATTAGGCTGGATTTTGAAACGGATGAGTTTTGAATCTGACGTTCATCGTCTGGATGTATGATAGAACGTGCTATTTTTCCAATGCCCGAGAGACGTTTGCATTCCACACGTGGAAAAAAAGCGTCTGAAAACGCCTGTCATTTTATATCAGGATGGACACGACTCACACTACCATTGAGCTGCGGAAATTCTGCATTAATGAAGATACTAAATTGTACGCGTTGCTCATGCAAGCCACATCCTCCAGCTGCATGAAAGGCACCCTCAGGTTGACTTCACCAAAACAAGCTTTCTGATGGTTTTTCTTTGGGTTTTTGGAAGGAAGTCCGAGAACGAGATCATCTGGCAAATTTAGGCTTCAGAAAGTCTGGACTCACTGAAGATCAGATCAACATTTGTTATTGTGCATGCGACAGTCGTGAGGGCCAATAGCGGGTGATCGCTTCTTCAGCTTCAAAACGTATTTCTTCCAGGAACTTAGTGGTGTTTTCTACCTGAGAAACAATTGCTATTTTCTGCATTTTTTTTTTACAGAGGACGAAGTTTTGCGCTTTTAATCAATAACTTTCTTTCTCCCGTAGTGGCACAACAATATTCTTTTCTCCAGTTCTGCTATATATGCACATTTTCACGATAGGAACCATATTGAGAAAGCTGTTGTCTGGGTTTAAAGAGAAACAGTGATTTTTCAGTTTTTAATATGTGAATTTACCTTTCTTTCCTTATATCGCTCTCCTTTGTGATTTAATTTTGTTATGGAGCTCGAAGTCAATTAGTGCTAGTGAAGCTCGGTTTTGACATTTTCATCACAAAAAGCGCGAAAATTTTAACGAAATCAGGGCTTCTGCACTCCAGATGTTTTTCTTTTAATTTACCACTGCTAACTTTGGAATCATTTTCATGCGTAACTATTCATTATGATGGTGGAGGGATACAATCTCAAAAAAATGAAAACTGTCATTCTACCGTACTTCCAGGAGGAGCTCATGGATGTAATGAACAAGCCAGGTCATTTCAAAGCATAATGCGCGAAAATGGCATTTGTCTCGCGCGATTATCACCGAGGCAACCGCGAAATCAGCCCTTCGCTACCTCACCTAAATTTCGCTTGTCTCCTTTTCTGAATGTTATTGTAGCGACATTAAATTTACAATGAATTGATAGCCAATTTGGCACCCTACAAAATGAGGTCTTTCGCTCAAGTCTCCGATGGAGGATAAAATCGTCATGGGATGCGGAAGTTCAAAATACAAAGATAGTGCGCGAAAACCACCCCTTTTACCATAGTCTTGAGATTGCTAAAGAATTCACCCGGAAAGGTGGTCTGAAAATCGGCGTCATCATCATCATGATCGTTCTTCGCAACGTCAATACTGCGATGCGTCTGCAACTCGCCTTCCAATCGGGAAGACACGACCTCATTGACCTAACTGGAGCGATCAATCTTGGGAAACAGAATGAGCGGGTTTCCTTCTCATTTCGTCATCGCAGACCCTATTTCGTTGCCCAAACAACACGTTCATCGCATTATTTGCAATATAATCGCCTGGTAATCCCACGATGAACTCATATGGATAGCCCTGTACTTGGGAAAATGTTTCACTGCCCATGAGTAAATCGAATTTCGTTTGCATCAGCGCGTATGTTTTGTCAACCGAATCGTTCAGAACAACAGTCACAACGGGCTCATTTTGACGCACGTCTCAATGATATAACCGCAATATGCTTTGTGGACGACTGGCAACACTTGGCCAATGGCATCACCCAGCACAACTACTTTCCCACCGAATCGGTCATCGTCCATCGAGTTTCGGAAGGCCCGTTTTACCGTTGCCAGCGCTTCAGCGGGCGCCATTAGGCGCTTCATTCCGAATGATAACGTCGGCAGCTCGAATCATCCCCTGATTTTCGTGCGATCAATGACACGTTCAGTATGTGAACTCGTCCGGTGTACAATAATTGTTTGCCACTGCCAATTCCTCCATTGATAGCAAACAGCGACGCACTTCCCGTTCCGAATTTTTATGCGCCGCTGCATTTAAACCACTTCATTTGCATCATAAACGTAGAGTTGAGCATTCGCTAGTTGCTAATTTAATTTAGTGGAGGAACGACATTATCAAATGGATGTAGAATGGTCGTAGTCAAACGATGGACCTAGCCGGATGTTGAAACAGTAAGGACAGTAAATGGTAATGTCCACAATCGTTGCACCAAAAGGAAGAAAACACGTTTGCGCTGTTGTACTGCCAGATAAACTCACAAAAATTGCAAGCCCTTGCATCTTCTCCCATCGACAGCGTTTTCAACTCTGGCGGAACTTTGTTCCAATCAACGGCAGAAATTATGTGGTGGTGTCTGAATAAAATGTGTGGTATGCATTGAAAAATACATATGAGCTCTGAAATTGTTCTGATATTTTACTGAAGGAAACGGCAGAAATTCTACAAAATTTTCAAGATTGTTGCATGCATGGAATATGGCACCACACAATTGAAAACTAGGAATGAAAACCAGAATCGAAGTTTCTTCAATGAGCAACATCAGAAATCATGTTTGCATATTATTATATTGATTAGCATATAAAAAATAATTATGAATATTAAACTATTATTATATAACTAAGAATAGCATCAATAATTAATCATGTATTCATAGACATAGGGTATTACATACAATATGCAACGGATTATGAAAAATTCTTGTCCACTTGATTTCCAAATAAAGGACACGAATTCCAGAGATGTTACCTTAAAATTGGTCACTATTACACCTCCTTGGATGGATGTGATACACGAGAACGTCCTGCGGTACATATTCCTTTAGAAAAGTCAGGAATTAATGAAAATCCAATTGTCTAATCCAGCCTAAGATACGAGTAAATCAATTTCAGGTGTTCTCTTGTACTTGACTTTGGGAGCAATGACAAGTCCTCCAGAAAAATATGCGCTGAAAAAACTGAAGGTCCCCACGGAGATGATACTGTGGTTGCAGTTTTAGAGCACTGCAAAGTGAAAGTCCCGACTACTGTTTTCAACGAACACTATTGGCATGCTTTTATTAACCATTTTTATGTTCTTTCGACACCATTTCATGTCATCACTAACCAGAATGAATGCAACACGAGGGAATATTCTGCCAAAATGCATCCTGGCTCTCCTGAAGTATTCAGGAGATGCAGGTTCAGCTCCAAATATGTCTTGCATTTGTGCTATCCTGTCCGTGCGACGAACATGGATTCCAACAAATGTCGCGTCCTTCCCATACAGCGCAGAAACTGAAGAAAATAAATGCTTCACAGCCTTGAGCACATTCGAATGAAATTCAAACTCCGGCATCTAGTCAGCCTTATATTCATTAAACAGTTTCCCATCGAAAGGGACATCATTAAGGTGGATATCCTTACATCGTATGAAATTTTCATCATTCCATGGTGAGAGAATCCTTCCATAGGGGTAGTCATACGTTGCATGCTTCCAATGCCTAGGAATGCAACCTGTCTCATTGAACTTCTTTAGCGTGAGATGTGGAAAAAGAGGCAGAAGGTTATCCAACAGTTCATCGTTAAGCACTGGGATTTTTCCGTACTTCCTGCCATAGGAGAAGACATGTACATATTCACTGATCATGTTTCCTAATCTGTTCATGCTTGAGATTGTGACGAAAGTTGCATGACTACATCCGTCGTCTGTGAGTGGAAACTCTGGCCAGAACCTTCTTTTCACGATATCTGAAGGCCGGACCTCAACAGACTTCGCGCCTTTTTTATTATGTCTTGGCGCACTGATCAGAGACGGCAATTGTAAAGCAAGAAGCAGTAGTGCCCCTACAGTTACGGAGCACACATGAAGAAGGCGTCTATATATAAGCGCTTTCCTGTGCGAGGAAAAACATACAAATATGCATATTGCGTGAATGCGAGACGGTGAATCAGCATACGTACTACACTTATTGCTACTTTCCATGAATTGAAAAATATTTTTGCGAAGGAACTACCATTGTTCCTAATTTCGATCAGCTAGAAGATGCATTTCGCAGTGGTTTTGATGGCATGAATGCATTCATCGCCAGTAGCACATAGCATTGCATAAACAAAATGTACATCGAATGAAAATCTCGATGTTGAATTAGCATTCAATGTTTTTTCAGTGTTTTGTGCTAATGGTGATCATGTGAAATTGGAGAAATGCTACTTAATATGAAGTCATCAGAGTATTGGGTCCCTGTTAATAGTGAGTTCAAACAATTTCTCTGAAAATAAATGTTACTTATGAATTCCATATTTACGGTCGCATAATAATTGAATTGTGAAATCATGAAATCATGAGAACTAAAAAAAAATGTTCAATCACAAACAGCTTCCATATATTAATTTAATTTAGATTCCGACTTGTTTAAAGTGAATTTCGTCAACTTTTCTGCACCATCAAACAATTTGGAACCACCAAATAACTTCTACGCAGTGCCAAAATTCACCAAGTGGCATGATTTCTTAGCCACTTACATCAAGACTGTGCAAATAATAAGATGAACAATCACTAACAGAAGGACTAGCCCTTAATCAGCCACAGCCCAGCATCCACGTGAACACCCCGACAGGAATCTCGAAACGATTGCGAAATGGCAGGCAGAAAAAGAGGTCCAGGCGGAAGAAGTCAATAAACTAAAAGAAAGCGAAGCTTGATGCTAGATTTTTTTTTACGCTTTTCGACCGGCTTCGTCAGAGCGTGCACGACCCGGTCTAGAGCATTAGCAGCTGTTACAGCTTGTTTCTCCGGTCAACATAGCGTGCCAGGAGTATTAGATACTAGCCGTCTAATAGGTAAAATTTTGAATCGTCTATTGTGAGCAAAACGTCTCCTTGACAATCCTCTGTTAATCGCATTACCCATTCGGAACTGAACCGCTTCATTACATTTATACACATATAGCTTACAATAGACAGGGAGATTCTGTTCCTAAACACTATCATGACATTCCAGCTGATTGCCACAATCGCCATTGCGGTTTAGCACGTTTTCATGAGACTTAAGACGATTTTGCTGATTTCGTCTTCCTAGCACATTCAATATTCTTGCATCACCTGTTAGCTCATGGGCAATTAGCGTTAGCGTACGGTACATACACCAATAATTCTGAAACAGTACGGACCATTTCCAAGAACTTGTTTGACCGCATAGAGGGAAGTTAGTGCATCTGCGGCACAATGCTAGCGACTAATTCCTGAAAATGCCTCGCCGCCACATTAGCACCAGTGAGCAACACCTTCAGAGCCTCGGGGTAAAGTGTGAGTTATAGCAGGAGCATTTTTCCGTTGTGCCAGCAATGTGAAACAAATGCCCCCTCCCTACATGGAAATGTTCAGCCTGACAGTGCTTGCTGTGACAAATGACTGTAATTATTGAGATGACAGGAAGAGGCATGACAAAATGTTTCCGAGTTCCGTGGTGTAATGGAAGCACATGCAATTTAGCAATGCTTGCCTGACCGGCAAACAGGAAGTCCGGGTTCAATTCCCGGCGGCCCCCCGGCTTTCGACACCTGAGTGCTGCGTTCCTTGCATCAAGTTGCTCATCAGACTGCACGGCTCTCCTATTCCGGAGCTAAGCATTCGCTGCCTCTTGCTGTTCAGCGGTCTGAGCGGCCATTTTCTTCCTACGCATATCTGCTTGTTGTTCATAACTGATTCTAACCATTACGGCCAGCACCGATTTAGGCACTTCGCACCGCAACTGCAGTGGCAAACATTGTTTCCGTGCCAGCACCAACCGTTTTTTAACCAGCAACAACTGCTTCATCGCTGTCATGTGTGACATTCAACATTTCTTCTTTGCGTTCAACCTCACCGCACAAAAATTGCCACCATTTTTATGGGAGGTGCACCTGGCTTGCACGACATATGAAGCAGAGCCTTTTTAGACTATTATTTTGACTTCATCAATCATGAGAACTCAATTATTCGGCCATGACATGAAACGCAAACAGAAAACTATTGCATGGAAGCGATGGCGCGAACTGACCTAACGGAAAAATAAATAAATACAGAAAAAAAACACCTCATCACAGAATGTATTCAAATGAACTTGTAGTCGAACAGTGAAAACGTAATACGCATTCAGTTAGTAGCACCCTTTGCTTGACACAGCTAAATAAGAAGCCTATGGCTCACACTGATGAAGCCCGATGGACCTGGCGCTTCGAGGGGTGGATGGTCTAGCCCATGACCAAAGATGGCATAGCCTAATTGACCTGGCGCTTTCAGCGGTGGATGGTCTAGCGTATGGCCTAAAATGATCTAGTCTCGTAGGCCTTGCGCGCTGGGGTGACAAACACCACAACTCAACCCACCAGAGAACGTGAATATGAAGATCCAAGCTGATATCCCTGATGGTAAGGCGGTACACGAAAAGGGTCAATTAATTCCGGCATAACGAGCGCTTCACGAACAACCAGAAGCTACCGGGAATTGGGAGCGAAACCCATAGAAGTGAAGAAGATCCCTGGCAAGGCGGAACTGGAAGAATTCTGGTCATAGATCATGGAGTACACGGTGAGCCACAACGTCGATGCCATATGGCTCCGACGTCAGAGGGAGTCAGCAGACACTCCCGAAATGAGTGACCCCCAGATTACAACATCTGGTCTGTAGAAGGCGCTCCAACAAACAACTGGAAGTGCCCGGGACACGACCGTCTTCAAAAACTTACGGCTGAAGCAATTGACATCGCTACATGAAGAACTCGCAAGATAAATGCAGTAAGCAGTGACGAACCCCTCGGAGGTATCGGAATGGCTAGCCGCAGGAGCTAACCCACTGTCGAAAAACGCCGAAACAGAGCTACCACGGAATTACAGGCCTATCACCTACAGGCCAACCGTCTACAAAGTGCTGTTTTCCATCCTGGCAGCACGAATTGAACGACACATATCGGACAACAACATCATGTCAGAAGAGCAAAAGGGTTGCCGGAAGGAATAGTACGGCTGCAAGGAACAGCAAGGACCCAAACAGCATGTTTATGTTAATTTTACGCAAAATGAATGTAATTTTNTAACACCACACCATCCATATGAAACTTTAGCTGACCATCCCGCAGTTGCAGTACCAAGATTCCTCACTAGATGGAAACCTTGTTCCCTGCATCCTACAATTACTACTAAGTACTGGTCTTCCTGATATAGTATCATGTTTTCTTACCATCCTTCCACTTTTTATTATGCAATCCATGAATATATATATGGAAAACATGAAATTATTACATATTTTTCATAATATATGACTCAGGGAATCATTAAATGCTGAAGTTAAGCCTTTTATTACAGCAGTGCACGGGATTAGGGAAGAGTAGAGTCCCAGCCCCACAAGTACTATATCTTCTCTATCGTAAAAGGAAGTGAGCTCCTTTGAACATGTACTCCTCCTCCCGTGGTTTCGGTATGGAAGGAGGAAGCAGGTCACTTTGTACTCTTAGAGTGCTGGTGAGGATGAGTACTCGTGTACTCGTCCAACCACCCTAGAGTTCTGAAGAACGTAAAGGAATAGGAGATTCAGTATGTCAATTCTCTTCAATGGTACTGGTTGACTCTTTAAATACGCAGGAATGCCATGGGAAAATTAACACAAATCTTACATAAAATGAATGTAAACATGGTGTTTGGAATGCAAACGGGAATGCCAATTTTACGTAAAATTTACGTTAATTTTATATCACCGTTTACATATCACAGGGGTGACATTTTTGCAAACATGTTGACATTTTATTGACAATGGTTTGCATAAAAATGATATAAAATGGACAAAAAAATTACATTCATTTTGCGTAAAATTAACATAAACATGCTGTTTGGGTCCTTGCTGTTCCTTGCAGCCGTACTATTCCTTCCGGCAACCCTTTTGCTCTTCTGACATGATGTTGTTGTCCGATATGTGTCGTTCAATTCGTGCTGCCAGGATGGAAAACAGCACTTTGTAGACGGTTGGCCTGTAGGTGATAGGCCTGTAATTCCGTGGTAGCTGTTTCGGCGTTTTTCGACAGTGGGTTAGCTCCTGCGGCTAGCCATTCCGATACCTCCGAGGGGTTCGTCACTGCTTACTGCATTTATCTTGCGAGTTCTTCATGTAGCGATGTCAATTGCTTCAGCCGTAAGTTTTTGAAGACGGTCGTGTCCCGGGCACTTCCAGTTGTTTGTTGGAGCGCCTTCTACAGACCAGATGTTGTAATCTGGGGGTCACTCATTTCGGGAGTGTCTGCTGACTCCCTCTGACGTCGGAGCCATATGGCATCGACGTTGTGGCTCACCGTGTACTCCATGATCTATGACCAGAATTCTTCCAGTTCCGCCTTGCCAGGGATCTTCTTCACTTCTAATTTAACCAAAAAACAGCTAATATCATGAGACTTCCAATTTTGTTTCCTTCAGATCATTACGATATTTATCTTTCATAAGGGGTCCATCTTTCGTTATGGCCTCTCCATTCGCGCCAATACCATTTTGCGCGCCCTCCACGAAGCTGCTTGAAGTGCAGCAAGTATGTCCAACAGGAAGAAAAGTCGAGACTCTCGCGAGCAATTACCAAAGCCCAGCTGAAGCTCGCCGGAAGCCACCTGGATTGAACGATTGATGACTGTAAATGAGTCATATGATCGGATGTGAGCAAGATCAACCGTTCTGGCATAAGATGTTCTGGCTCATATGGACGTGCTTGGTACTAGAAAGGTAATGGGGAATGGAGGTAAGCTCGACACGTCCAGCAGATCGTCAAGCACAGAGGCGGCTCCATAATGATGTGGGGCTGCATGACGATCAAATGAACTGGCTATATGTGCAGTATCAACGTTATCATGGACCAGCAACTCCACGGCTCCATCCTGGAGGACGAATTCTGCGAACGATCGACTGGTATGATTTCGACGTCCATATAGTTACTTTCCAACATGAAAACGACCCGAAACATTATGCGAAAAGTGTCGAACAGTGGCTGAGACAATAGCCGTTCGAAGTCCTGGAGTGGCCAGATCAGTCTCCAGACCTAAACCCCATGGGGCATCTCTAGGCACACCTCAGGAGGCACCTCAATCAGTACGTGGAACCGCCCAAAGCCCTTCGAGTACTGTACTAGTACTTTATGCTCCACCCTAGTACTGTATGAAGAGGATCGTGAGTGAGTGAGTGACTGAGTGAGTCACTGACGCCAATTATAACCATGTTCCTGAGAAATTGGAAATCTGAATCCAAGTACACAGTAGCTATTGGGCTGCAGAGTTCAGAAAAAACTCGAACTTGGAGATGTGACCTCAGAGCACACATTTTAGGGTATGTCTTATGAAGAAACATTTTTTCTTCAGTCAGAGACTGAAGCATGCGTGAACTGAGACACTCAGTTCAGGAAAGAGACAAGTTTCAAATGCATTCTCTGGAGGGATACTTTTTCGGGGGTATACTTACAAATATATTTTTTGTACTTTTCAATTGGGCAGAAATAGAAAGTTGAACCCTGCCACTCGTGTAATTGATACCCTAGTAGCACATAACATTGAAAAAACATGGATTCGATGTTGATTCAACACCAGGATGCTGTATCAACATTGAATCAATGTTGATTCAATGTTATGTGCCACTGGGGTATGATTTTCAGTTTTTGGTGAAGTAAGCTTTTGTAGCGCATCCTATCATGGCAAAGCTTATGCCTTTCCAACCATATCTTTTCACTAGAGAAAAAGGCAAACGTATAAGGTTCAAACCTGTTTCGCACGTAGTTATCCTAGAAATTATTTCAGTAAAAATTTTACTTCTTAGGTAATGCTTCCCAATGCTCCATTTTTTCAAGATGCTGATTTTCCCGAATTTTTTTGATCCAACGAAACATAGGGATAGATATATGAAACTTGGCATAGAAGTGCCTGGTGGACAGCTGAATAAACGAAAATTCCACTTTTTACAAATGCTCCCTTATGGGGGATTATGGAACGGAAGTACAGCATCTTTAGTTTTTTTATTGCGCAAAAAAGGGGACATGAAAATATTTGAAGTTATTCGCACAAGAAATCTGGAAGTAATGATTTCGATCAAAATCTGGGTAGGCTCTTGCAATTTCAAAAAATAATTAATGACGTAATCACAATCCTGGATAATAGAGCGCCGAAGTTGCAACCATTGCGGGTCATAGAAGCCGAGAAGTAACCATTGAAGTTGGAACCTTGTGAGTGAATCAGACCAAAAAGGAGTAATTCCTATGAGACAAAAACGAAAAATTCTACTATTGAACTTTTCATTCCTATCAATCCGTATTTGTCTCTGATGTTCTCCTACATCTAAATCTAGCGCGGTTGAGCTCCAGGACCCATCATCAATATATGTATAGACGATCGTGACTGACTGAGTGACTGACGCTAATTCTAACTATGTTCTAGAGAAGTTAGAAATCTGAGACTTGATACACATATCTTTTGAGATGCAGATTTCAAACAAATCCGACTTTGGAGATTCATGCTCTGGGGCACCCATTTTGGGGGGAGACGTTTTCAATAGTACATAATTGCTTTCTTCAGATGGAGAGACATGGGAATCTGAAACTTGGCATGGACGTGCCTATTGAGACACTCAATTCATGAGAAATGTCAATTTTCAGATGCAGGCCCTGGAGGCATATTCATGAGGGGTGACGTTTTCAAATATTTTTTCCTACCGAATTGGGCAGAGATAGGAAGTCAAACTTGATAAATAAGTACCTATTGGGAACGTGAATTCAGAAAAATTCAGACTTCGGGGGTAAATGGGTATCCTCTCGAATGGTTGAATGGCATAATGTCGAATTCTCTTTAGTCGATTTCCAAAACGTCGGACATCCTTATGGTCGAAGACAAAAATGGCGAAAGGCCAAGTCGTGGAATGGAAAAAATGTCGAAAGCTACTTTTACTGAGCCGATCAAGAAATTAAAGGCGAAGATCCAGTCAAATGTCCAATTGTCAAATTGCTTCAAAACTTGGTTGTGTACGCTAAACCTCTCAAGAAATCAATCAAAGGCCTCAAATCAAGATCTTCTGTTATCTTCTTTTGTTTTGTGTCTCTGGTAATGTCGCATTTCTTTCGTTTTTGTGGTGGTTCCCCTCTGTCCATCTCAATCAGTCGCTGCTGAACCCTGGACTGCTCCTCAGCGACGGCGTTAAGGAAATATTAATATAATAGGGTTGGATTGTTTCGGCCAATTAAACTTTTCCCCAACTTATTGTGCCATCCCTCGACGTGATTATTGGTGCGAGGCTCGTGCCTAGGATGCACATCGCGTGCCTCCTTCAAAATAGTTTCTCCCTCCGTCAAAAGACGGACTTCGGAGTTTCGATCTGGGCATTTCCAGTAAGCCTTTCCATCCCGTGACTTGTCTTTCTTGCACAACCATTCACGAGCAAAGCACTACCTTTTTGAGTCTTGTGAAGTGTGATCATGACGAACCCAGTCGATCCAGAAAATGGCAAGCCGAGGAAGTAATGACAAGGAAAGGAACGAGACTGACTGCTAGTTCATGGCGAGTATGATTCGAACCCCTTTCAAGGTCATTAACAATAACTGGAATGATCGCCTACCTCTGAAGATAGACGATCATTCCAGTTTGAGAAGGCTGAGCATAGAGTCTACGAAGGTATGAACTAAACGAGAGACATGGGGTAACTGTTTAGAGAAAAAAGGACTTAACCCTAGACAAGCACATTCGACGTTTTTCGACATTTTTCGATTTTCTGGTTCTTTCTTCATTTTCCCCGTTCCACCAAGTCATAATTCGACATTTCCTACCCTCTCCCATTCTGCCTTTCGACATTTTATGAGGTCGACATTCTTGCTATTCAACGAAAAATGTTCGGCCTTCTGCTCCAGAACCGGCAAATACCCTAGGGGCACACATTTAATGGGGATATGTTTTAAATATCTTTTTTCGCTTCAGTTAAACGGATAAACATGGAAAGCTGAAACGTTGCATGGACGCACCTACTGAAACTCTGAGTTCCGGAAACATGTCAAGTTTTTTATGCATGCCCTGGGGGCATTTTCTTGGACGGGTGACGTTTTCAAATACTTTTTTTTGTCCACTGAGTTGTACAGAGATAGAAATGTGAAACTTGGCACAGCAATAACTGAGGTGATAGTGAGCTCGGAAAAAATTCAGGTTTCGTTGTGCATACCCCCAGGGCAAGCGTTCGGATTCTTAGGTAAAACCCCTGAGTGCATATTTTTTTGGAAAGGATACCTTTTCCGAAAACTTTTCTGGTTCAAGAAGGAGAGAACTAAAGAAATTTGAAACTTGGAGCAGAACACCTGTTAGGTTTCTAAGTGTGAATTTTATTTTTCAAATAAGACCCCGCAGGACAGATTAAGAAGGGATTTGAAGTCATCAACACAATAAATAATTGGTGTAGTTATTTCAATGGAAATATTGCTCCGTTGTCTCTCAGCATGCATTTCGACAGGCACATTCATTTTCTTTTTGGAAACATACTTGCCCCTTTTAAAAAATTTATTGCATGAATCATTAACCTGGATAATGGAGCTCCGAAGGCGCGACCAAAGCTAACACAGGGTGGCCCAAAAAAACCGCGCCAATTTTGATCGGCAATGACTTTTGAACAAATGAACCTTTTTTAGTGTTCGAAACGAGAATTGAAAGGAGTATTAATCCTCTATCCATAGACATATCATTTATCAAATTTCCTTCAACAGAACCGGAGCAATTGCAATTGAAGTACAAGGACCCGAGAAAGTGGGTGAACAAGGCTTCCTTTTGTTAACCCTCTCAGTATGCAGGATCCTTTGGCAACCTACGGCGACTTTCCGTTGCATGCTTGCAACTGCCGTGTCTTTTAAATTTAATCTAATGAAGTGCATTTTAAAACGTTCATTCCAGTCATTTTCATGGTTGGTCTTCAAACGATTATTGATTCAAAATCGGATGCCTGTTTCTTTTTAAATACGCCGCGCTCTTAAACTGGTGCCTAGTTTGCCTTTTTGGCTGCAAATCAGTGAACCGACAGTCTCAAGGTTTTTCGTTTGCGATAAATTTTTTGACGCCCACTGCTCGGACGACGTTTTCCAAATCCATATTGAAGTTTTTTTTTGCAAAAATCAGCAGCTGTTTTTTTTTTCCTTTGACGATCTAGATACTCAGCGAGAATTTGATTCAGTATTTCTTTTCCTGAGGCAGCGTGGTAAGCAAACTCTTGTCACTCTCGCTCAAGACCAATTTGAAGGGTGCAAAAATTTAAAATCACATTTTTGAAAATAAATTTAAACTTGAAGATCAAAGAGAATAATTCAAGTTCAAACGAAGAAAGTATGCTACATTACACTGAAGAAAAACACGTCTGTCTGCTATAATTCAGTACGAGAGCAATTGATAATAAGTGACCAGCGAGACGACGGCGTCAAGCTCGCAAAACCGGTTTCCAATCAATAATTGTTCGATGGCAACCATGAAAATAATTTACATGAACTTTTTAAAATGGGGGCACAAATTTCAAGGGGAGATGTTTTCAATTAATTTTTTTTTGCATTAGTTAATGAACATGGAGAGCTGAAACTTTGCATGAATGTGAGAACTGAGACAAGGAGTAAAATAGAAATGTTAAGTCTCGATACATCCCCTGGGGGAATTTTTCCGAGGAGCGATGCTTTGAAAAAAAAAGTCACGGTGAATTGGACAGAAATGGAAAGGTGAAACTTGGCACACGAATAATTGACATTATATTTCTGTGCTGAGGGAGCATTCATCTTTCATGGTGCATCGCCTCCCGGCATAGAGTTAGGGTGGGTCGGCTTTTCCAAACATGTTTTTTCACCAGCGAAAAGGGCAAACGTATAATATCAGGGGTATGATATTACTGAGCTGAGGGAGCATTCAGGTTTCATGGTGCATCCCCTCTGGGCATGGCGTTTGGGTGGGTCGACTTTTCCAAACATGTTTTTTCACCAGCGAAAAGGGCAAACGTATAATATTGAAACGTTGTGGGCATGTTGTTCACTGAGGATGGATTTCGGTAAGAAAAAAATGGGACGTTCCTGTTAAAACGGCTCAGGGCACATATTTTGCAAAAGGCGTATTTCCACGAATTTTCTGATCAAGCAAAGCAGAGGGCGCATGAAAGTTAAAAAACTTGGCAAATAAGTACCTGATGGACAGATGCGTAAAGAAAAAATTCCACTTTCTAAGATATATAGACGATCGTGACTGACTGACTGACGCTACTTCAAAAAGGGGAAACGTATCAGGCTAAAACTGAGTGGCATGGAGTTCTCTGAGTCTCTATTTCAGAAGAAAATTTTTTTTCCGCTAAAACCCATCAGGGCACTTTTTTTTCCTATTTTCCTGAACATTTTTTTTATCCAACGAAACAGATACATACAATTTTAACTTCCCTCAGAAGTTCCTGTTTAATGGCTGAGTACAGGAAAAATACTACTTTTGAAATATGTCTGCTTAACGTAGATTATTGAAGGGAAGTGTTTCAAAATGTATTCTCCGCCCTTACTAAAAGAGACACATTAGAAAAGATTCAAAGTTAGGCACACATAGAATCATAGAAGTAAAGAGTTTGATAAAAATTAAGTCTTTCGACCCCATATGTCACTATTTCAATGGGGACCTACTTTAAATTTGTGTTTCCCATTTCGCAAAAAATGAATGAATTAATCACTATCGAAGGTAATGGAGCGCCGAAGGCGCTACCGTAGCGACCGTATAAATATAGGGGCGGAGATCTCATTCCAGCGAGGAAGTCATCATTCCTCCAGCAAGGTGTAATGCGACTCCAAGGGTTAAACGCTTAAACATTTTACACGTCCCTGTGGAAATGCCCGTATCGTAGGTGTGAACATCCTTGTGTGTAGGGAATGGGGATGTGTGTAAGTACAATGTCGGAGAGGCTGTCGACTAAACTCGCGAATTGCCAAAAAATGCTCCACGGTTAGCCTTGGCCGCGCCAAAGTTCTTCGATATCATCCTCAGGATGGGGTCTTCGTCTTGCTCTCGAGCTCGCAGTTTATTTCGAGCCTTCGCGACTGTCCGATCCGGACTGGAGAACGGGAGAGAGCAGAATTTGGATAGAGCATTTGCAGTGACGCAGACTGAACTCATGAATTCCCGAGAATGTTTCACGCCAGGTTAGGCAAGGGGGTTCAAATTTGATTAAATTGGGGGCCAGATGTAACCCCTCAAGTGTATTTGGCTCCATATTAGCAAATAGTTTTCATCAAAATTACAATTGCTAAGATCTTGAAAATGTCAACGCTTTCTCAAAACCAACTGTTGAAGTGGACTTCTTGGGTTGGACAAAAGCGACTAGTGGACCAGCAGTTTTTTACCCCTGGCCTAGGCCGATCCGGAGTTCGTGGAAGTCTTCCACGAGTGAGCATTTTTTTGATGATGTAAGAATTTGATGTAATGCATCTTGTCAGCATGGGAAATTTCGGCAATTTAAATAACTGTTTTCTTGCAGAGCGAAAAGCAGCCAGACACAATTTATTTTGAAAGAAAAAGGTGCAACTGTCATCAGAAATTCTTCTCACCTTACCATCGCCGCCGAAGGTTCCAAAATATTACGCATCATTACCCGTGGATGAAATGGGTAAAGGCGATGAAGTAAAACTTATTATTTCACAGGTCATGGAGAACTGGCAAAGGCTATTGCCGAGCAGGTCAGGGTTCTATGTTGGATCATGACCCATCCTCAGAGACACAGAACGAAGGCCCAGCATGTGAAGACCACTTGGGGGAGACGTTGCAATGTTCTTCTCTTCATGAGCTCCCAGGAAGGTATGACAAAAAACAGACATTAATCCTTCATGCTTTGTTTGTCTACACACGTGCATGACATGTAAGTGTGAACATTCTAAATGTATGAATCAAAGTCAATAAATAATTATTTGGGCCTTTCGCAACAATTAAGACACTTAAGTTTTTGGGTAGGATAGAGTACTTCGAGCAATATATAAAAATGTACACTTCCCTCAGAATTACCTCTTTGCTGAGCACATAAAAAATCCTACATTGGAAATATGTCCCCTTAGCGTAGCTTATGCATATGTTATACGTAGGTTATGGTTAGCGTAGGTTAGGTAGCGTAGATTATAAAAGGGAAGTATTTCAAAATGTATTCTCCACCCTTACAAAAAGGGGACGTGAAAAGATTTCAGTCAGGCACATTAGAAAAATGAAAGTAATGATTATGATGAAAATCAAGACTTTCGTCCCCATATGTCAAGTATTTCAATTGGGACGTACTTTAAATACGTGCTTCCCATTTCGAAAAACAAAGAAGTGAATTAATCACTATTGATGTTAATGGAGCGCCGAATGCGCGACTATAGCAATTTTGTTTGCCAGAAGGGCAAACAAACTCGCTAGTATATAATAAAAGTAGAATTTTTCTTTACGCAGCTTTCCATCATGTACTTATTTAACAAGATTGTTAACTTTCATGTGCCCTCTGTTTTGTTTGGATCAGAAAATTCGTGAACATGCGCCTTTTGCAAAATATGTGCCCTGAGCCGTTTTAACAGAAACGTACCATTTTTTTAAATACCGAAATCCATCCTCAGTGAACTACATGCCTACAACGTTTCAATATTATATGTTTGCCCTTTTTGCTGGTGAAATAACATGTTTGGAAAAGTCGACCCACCCAAACGCCATGCCCAGAGGGGATGCACCATGAAACCTGAATGCTCCCTCAGCTCAGTAATATCATACCCCTGATACGCGTGCCAAGTATCACCTTTCCATTTCTGTCCAATTCGCCGCGACTATTTTTTTAAAACGTCGCAAGATTCCCCCAGGGGATGTATCCAGACTTGATATTTTTATTTAACTCCTTGTCTCAGTCGTCACTTTTATGAAAAGTTTCAGCTTTCCATGTTCATCAGTTTAACTGATGCAAAGAAATTAGTTGAAAACATCTCCCCTTGAAATTTGTGCCCCCAGGGTACTTACTTCCAAAGTCTGACATTTTCTGCAGAATCCCAATAGGTAGTTATGCACCAAGTTACATTGTTCCACTCTAGCTCAATACGCTAGGATAAGTAAAACACTTGAAAAAGTCTGCCACAAGGCATGGATCTAAAATTTTGCTTTTTTCTTGAACTCATCGTCTCGGTAGGCACCTCCATGCCAGGTTTCAGCTTTCCATGTCTCTCCGTTTTACTCAAGCAAAAATAATGTTATAGACGGGGAATGAGTAACGGGACTACATATTTTTAATAATACATGACTCAGGGAATCATTAAATGCTGAAGCTAATCTTATTAATACAGCTGTGCCGGGATTAGGGAAAAGTAGTATCCTATCTTCTCAAGTACTATACCTTCTCTGTCTTTAATGGAAGAGAGCTCCTCTAAACTTGTATTCCTCCTCCCAAGGTCCTAGTATGGTAGGAGGAACTAATGAGTCATCTTGGTACTCTTGAGTGTTGGAGTGGATGAGTACTTGTGTAGTCGTCCAAGTAACCTTGAGTTCCAAAGTATGGTAATAAACGGGAGAAATATAGTATATCAAATCCTTTCAAAAGTACGTATTAGCCTCAGTAAATACGCACGAATGTTATCGGAAAATTAACATCAATTTTACGTAAAATAAATGTAAACATGCTGTTGGGGATGTAAACGGGAATGTCAATTTTACATAAAATGTATATAAGTTTTATATCACCGTTTACGTATTACAGAGGTGACATTTTTGCAAACATGTTAACATAATCTTGGTGATGGTTTGTGTAAAATGGTTGCAACAATAGTTGAAAATTTGTTGCAACTGGAAAGAAAATGTGTTGGGCGATAGTTTTATATAGAGTAGGGTATCCATTGAAATTTTGAAGGAATCTGGTGCACGAAAGCAAATGAACTGAAAGGAAATGACTGAAACAGAAAGTAACAATTTGAATTTGATTGATTTCTCATCAAGTCTGATCAAGATAAATTAGACGATGACTAAACTCTAAAAAAAAGATGTATTTGAAAATCCCCTCAGAGACGAAAAATACATTAAAACTAGTGTTCCGGTGGCAATAAATGAGCCAAAACAAAAATGAAAATTATTTTTAGGAGTTAATGTACTATGAAATTGAGTTCATGACCAGAGTTTTGTCCCTTCGATTTCCTCTAGATTTTTGTTTCTTGCTTTCCTTCTTGTACATGTTCTTGTACGTAACGCGCGAGGAGAATGAATATATTTTTTGACAAATCCATGAGGCTCATGTCTTGCGTATCTTTATGAGATACATATGCAAAGGTCCTTAAAATGCCACCTGCATTATTACTGACTTCGATAAAGTTTGTAACATGCCTCTTGATGTGTGCGCTTCTTCTGGATATAATAACAGTTGAATTAGAGGGAAGCTCGGATTATTTTTTCGTTTACTCATATTGGTGGCGGTTGATCGAGTCAGAGATGAGACTGTCGCTCTAATCCTTGCACATGATACTGTATCTTCCAGGGGGGTCTGACTAGTAGCGCATTTTACAGGAGGAGGAGGGCAGTGGAGGCAGCCGCCCTGAAGCCCTTTGAAGGTAGTTTTCTACCCTGATATCGCTCGGGTGGAGTTTGGCGCCCCCGCTCTTTTGCCCTGCCCCTCCCAGGCCCTTCAGTCAGAAATACGCCATTGGGTCTGATTCTATTATCGATAGGTTAGACTGAATGGCATAATTCAGGGTTGGTTTGGAGCCACATTGACAGATTCAAATCTTCACAATTATAAATGTTGATTATTAAGAACACCTTTTCAACAACTGCTGGAGGGTTTCGTAAACAGGACGAAATGGACTGAATAGTCCGCGGCCAGTTTGGAAACGCTATTATATTTTAACAAAATATTTATAAGTATATGTTATTGAAATGAGACAAAACGCTAGAATTTTGCATTACCATGGTTCAGAAAAATAATATTGGGTGCTTCTGGTCATCTAAACCGTCTTCCAATTATACTGATTTTCATCCAGAGTTTTGCTCCTTACTATTCAAAAGAGACACTCCATATGATTTTGGAACTCTCAACTCTAATACATATAGACAATGGTGACTGACTGACGCTAATTCTAACCATGTTCCAGAAGGGTTAGAAATCTGAAACTTGGATCACATGTACCTTTTGGGATACAGAGTTCATAAAAAATACAACTTTGGAGGTACATGCCCTGGGGGTACAAATTTTGGGGGGAAACGTTTTTCTTTAATATATTTTATGGATGATATTATATGGAGGATGGCATTCAGGGAATCAACTGGATGTGCAGGGTTCGGTTGGTGTAGTAATAGCATATGTGACTGACAATCAGAAGGTCCGGGTTCAATTCTTAGGCTTCCTTTGGGCATTCTTTTTCCTTCCATGTCCAGTAACTCATTCCCCGTCCATAACATTATTTTTTCTTGAGTAAAACGGAGAGACATGGAAAGCTGAATCGTGGCATGGACTTGCCAACCGAGACAATGAGTTCAGGGAAAATGAAACATTTTACATCATATCCTGGGGGCATATTTTGAAGAGCTGACGTTTTCAAGTATTTATTTTTTGTCCTGGCATATTGAACTAGTGTGGAAAGGTGAAACTTGGTACATAACTACCCAAGCAGCATGTTTATGTTAATTTTACGTAAAATAAATGTACATTTTTTGTCCATTTTATATCATTTTTATGCAAACTATTGCCAAGAAAACGTCAACATGTTTGCTGAAATGTCACCTCTGTGATACGTAAATGGTGATATAAAATTAACGTAAATTTTACGTAAAATTGACATTTCCGTTTGCATTTCAAACAGCATGTTTACATCCATTTTACGTACGATTTATGTTAATTTTCCCCTGGCATGTATGCGCAATTAGTAGAGAATTGATATACTCAATCTCCTATTTATTTACGTTCTTCAGAACTCTAGCGTGGTTGGACGAGTACATGAGTACTCATCCTCACCAACACTCAAGAGTACCAAAGAGGTCTACTGCTTTCTCCTCCCGTACCGGAACCTAGGGAGAACGAGTAGATGTGCAGAGAAGCTCTCTTCTTTTAAAGATAGAGAAAATGTAGTACTTGTGGGGCTAAGATTCTACTCTTCCCTAATCCCGTGCACTGCTGTAATAAAAAGCTTAACTTCAGCATTTAATGATTCCCTGTGTCATATATTATTATAAATAGGCAATAATTTCATGTTTTCCATATATATATTCATGGATTGCATAATAAAAAGTAGAAGGATGGTAAGGTACTGCAACTGCAGGATGGTCAGCTAAAGTTTCATATGTATGGTGTGGTATTAATTTTTCATGAATTTTTCATCATGTACTTTACGTCAGATGCAGTGACGTCTAGTTGATGTAAAATACACGTACACTTTGGTGACGTAAATATAGGAACGTAAATTTCACGTAAACGTGGTGTCATTTTCATGGCAATCGCAAGAAATTTTCATTGTTTGCAAAATATTGATATGTACTAAGTACTATGAGCACTTCTGTGCTCGTCCAACCGCCCTACAGTTCTAAAGGATGTATAGGAATAGGAGATTCGGTATATTAATTGTCTTGAATGGTGCGGATTGACTCTTTAAATACGCATGAGTGCCAGGGGAAAAATAAAATAAATCTTATGTAAAATGAATGTAAACATGCTGTTTGGGATGCAAATGGGAATGTCAATTTTACGTAAAATTTACGATAATTTTATATCACCGTTTACGTATCACAGAGGTGACATTTCTGCAAACATGTTGACATTTTCTTGGCAATGGTTTGCGTAAAAATGATATAAAATGGACGAAAAATTTAAATCCAGTTTACGTAAAATTAACATAAACATGCTGTTTGGGCAGAGGGCACATATATTGCAAAAGGCGTATTTTCTCCATCCAGCAAAACTGAGGGCGCTAGAAAGTTTTCACTTCGCAAAGAAGAACCTGATGGAAAGCTGAGTTTAGGAAAAAATTTTCTTTAGTGATACATGCCACAGGGCACAACTTTTTTGGGGAACATATTTTCAAATAGTTCTCTTTGCTTCAATCAGATGGAGACACATGTAAAGCTGAAACCTGTCAAGAACGCGACTGCTGACGCACTGAGGTCAGGAAAAACGTCACATTTCCAAAATATAAGAATTTTTTGAGGGGGGGTGGGACACTTCTTGAGAAAGTTAAAGAATTCGTTTAAAGAATTTTTAATATCCTAGCGAAACCGGCAGAAATAGAAACGTAGCAGCTGGCGCACGCATAACGGACGTGCTGTTGATTTAAGGTAGAATTCAACTTTTGGTGTGTCTCCTCTAAGTGCAGTTTTTGAGTGGGTGGCTTTTCAAATATATTTTTTTTTACTGCCAGTAAAAAGGTTAAATGTATACAACTAAAAGTAGGTGGTATGTAGTTCCCTGAGTCTACATTTTAGAAGAAAAAAAATCGTTAAAATCTATATTGGCACCTTCTAAAGTCCCATTTTCCTGAAATATTTATTGATGCAACGAAACACATACAGAAAATTTAAACTTCTCTCAGAGGTACCTATTTGAAGGCAGAGCACATGAAAAATCCTACATTTGAAATATGCCCCATTAGCGTAGATTATTGGAGGGAATATTGCAATATGTATTTTCCACTGTTACCAAAAGGGACTCATGAAAAGATTTCAAGTTAGTTACACAGAATCATAGAAGTAATGATTTTGATCAAGTTCAAGACTTTCTTCCCCATATGTTACGTATTCCAATGTGAGGTATTTTAATAATGTGTTTGCCATTTCGCAAAGAATAAATGAATGAATCACTATCGAAGGTAATGGAGCGCCGAAGGTGCGACCATAGGGAGTTTGTTTGCCCTTCGGGCAAGCAAACTCGCTAGTTTCTAATATCGAAGAAGGGGTGCTTATTGTCATAGGAAACCGCTAATTTCCTTCAGCAACAGTATCAGTTCAGCCTGAGAGAATTCAAAAGAGAAACAAATTCGATTTTCAAACAGTCAAATATTGGTAAAATAAAATGGGGTAAAAAAAAAGTTACCCTTGCACATCGAGGTATCCCCGATATGGTGCATGCACATTTTTGGTGAATTCTGTCCCGTAGCTGTTGAAGGAGACGTCATGTTCGAATTTCTAACGGCATGGTATATTTGGCAGAGACCTTTTGTATGGGATGCATATCGATTCGTTAGGACCGACTCGCCAATCAGGCGTGTACCACCGTTGACAATCAAGCTTCCGGTCTGGTTTGGGCAAATACTACCTAGAGACCAACAGTTTGAAATTTAGAGACCTGAGCGGCCCGCGGGTTGGCCTGATCAGTTCAACACGAGGCGAGGCTGGGCTCTATAGAGCTCGGCCGACGATCAAATTCCGAGTCGGGTGTGTGGCTTGATTCCACTCAAGTGGATCTGGTCGGGTTCGGAAAAATTCATCCATGCATGCCTATGACGGCGGAGAGGTTAGAGAAGACCAAGGAAAACAAACAGAAATAAAGATGGAAATCAAGCGAGTAGTATAAAAAAAAACAAGCGGAGGATTGCTGGCGCCACACATCCCTGGGCCAGGGGAAAGGAAAGGGAAAAAAAGCCTAGGCAGGTGAGAGACTGGGAGAGGTGAGAGAGTGAGGAAATGATAGTGCGTCGTCTGCTACAATTTACATATACCGGAACAGAGATAAAGTCCCGCCATTCGATAACCCGTACGCCTAGAAAGACGATTCAAGTACCACCTGAATCGTGGATCATCCTGCCACATGATGCGCGGAAGGAGCGTGGGGTATCATGCAAGGGAGGAGGCATGCATGAGAAAACGTGACCTTTCCTGCAGGATTCTCCAACTTGACAGTCAAATCACTATAAATCATAAAATTATGAATATTTTGTCATATAATTGGGCAGAGCCCTTCATGCCAGTATTCTCTAAATATCGGTGGACAAAAATCGCAGCATCTCTTATTCCTTCCCGAGTAATCCGGGTCCCGAGATCGAAATAGCTAAAAAAGAGTGATTTTCGAGAGTATTTTCAAATTGCACGCGAAAACTGTCTATTAGATTTGAACCCCACTTTGCTTAAAGATGCAACTGGTCATGATGCAAAATCGTATTATGGATTTCTCCATGCGTTGCTTACGACGGATTTGGGAGGGGCAAATGTGTGGCGCAACGAGGCGAGATTTTCGCAATATTCGTTCCCCATCCCAAACCTGTTGTAGCATCATCAATAATTTTATATTCAACATTTTAATGCATAGCTCCGTTGTGGTATTCGCTGCTTGCATTTGCGCCCAGTCTTCTTGCAGCGTCCATTCATTTTCGTCGAAATGGTCACGTGGCCAGGGGTCCAGAACTGATCTCAGGATGCTGTCTTGATACACGGCTGCATTGATCTTCACCCCTTTTTCCATAAAAACCAGAGGAGTATTGCCCATGGCACAAATCCCAACACACGCCATCACCGACTGCGCACTGCTTCAGTTGCGGCTCCTGTGAGTAGGTATGGACCCCTGTTTACGTGATCATTCCGCAATGTGGATTCGCTGAAGAATGGTTTGCTTAAGGTTTGGGACGACATTAAGTTTGAACAGCTGATAGCTATTGTGGAAAACTTTCCATAGCGTTTGAAAGCCTGTATCTCTGCCGACATTGGGCAATGTGAAAATTCCTTATAATGTACTGGTGCTATATATGTTTGCTATGTTTGATAAATGTTGATTGATTTGGGATGAAATACAGCAAAGTTATAGCCAAAAATGTTCGGGGCAACAACATTTTTCGCACCCTGTAAATCCGTAAAGACTCAAATTCATATAACTTGCTTTGCCTCAGAAATGCGCCGATTCCTTTTTTCGGTTCATTTGAGTTCCCTTTACATTTTGTTCCTTTTGTTTGGAAACTGTCCTCCAAGGGACAATATCACATTATTTTTGTGTTCTCTTTAGTTCATTGACATTGATTAAATTCTTATAATAAATGAAATTGTCAGACTCGGTGTGGTGATGCTCCATTCTCGAACTTGAACAGGCAGGAACCTCGCTCACCAAAAAGAGGTTGTAGTGTTTTGTCCAGTACGGAACGTTGAGAAAGCTTAAAGGTAATTTTCCAGAAGAAAGTAGAATTGATTGAAATCGCATAATAAAGAACAGCAAATAGGTAGTTTCTTGGTTTCTATTTTGATTGATTAATGGAATCCGACGCATTGTTTCCCGTACACGTGACGTAACTTATCTATACAGCGTCAATATTCCCTTTTTTACGTTGCTGAAATATCATACGTGGCAACTATAAAAACCCGAAAGTGATACATACTTTTCCCATGTATAGGGTCGCTCTTCAAGTGGAGCCTATCTGCTCCAAATAGACATACTTTATGCTAATATTTTCCCATGCATGCTTGTTTTCCAAATCACTTTCTCATTCTGATGTCCTTGACATGTGGTCATAAGCAGAAAGTACACTGAATATATCCATTGTAATGCCGTGTTGCTAGTTTTTTTCCGCAGAGGACAAACTATATGCTTACTTTCAGACAACTCGTATGCTACTGTTATAGAGAACCAATTCATTGTAACTCAGTCTGCGTTACAGCCACACTGGCAAACATACAGGGTGTTTCAAAAATCCCACATTATCTTTAAAAATTTATTAAAACAACAATTACAAGAGGAATCAAATGACAATTTGGTTGCAGAGTCTACGATTCACGAGAATTTTGGTGGAATTAAACTTGGCTTCATATATCTACTAGAAAGTCACTTGTACACCTCAATGTGGGCACAACCTTTTTCGAAACAAGCGAGCCACCGTTTCACGCATTCTTGGGCGACATTAAACAACATTTCGGGAGTAACAGAAGCACATGCGTTTCTGATCCGTTCTTTTAGTGCGGGGAGGTCTCGCAGCCTGGTGGCGTACACTTTGCTCTTAATGTAGCCTCACAAAAAGAAGTCGCATGGTGTAAGATCCGGCGAGCGAGCAGCCCATTCGACGGGACCACAGGCGACCAATCCACCGATCCGGGAACTGCTCATTCAGAAATGAGCGAACCTCACGTGAGTAATGAGCAGGGGCACCATCTTTCTGGAAAATGACTTCTTGCATGTCGGCTACAACTGACAGTTGGGGGGTGCAGAACTTCAAAGGCATACGTTGGTAATTTTCTCCGTTGACGTTTACGGAGTTTCCATCTTGATCCCGGAAGAAAAACGGACCAATCAGCCCAGCTGAGGAGATGGCACACCAGACGACCAATTTCGGCGTGTCCCTTTCATGTTCACGGATCTCCATAGGATTGTGAGTTCCCCAGATGCGGGTGTTGTGCCGATTGACGCGACCAGAAAGGTGGAATAGAGCTTCGTCGCTGAACCACATGTGCTCCAGGATCGATGGGTCTCTTTCGTAGTGATCCAGCAGTGTTTCACACATCTCCACCCGGCAATCGTAGTCTTGAGGTTCCAGCTTCTGAACTACCTGGACCTTGTACGGATACAGCTAGAGATCACGCCGCAAAATCCGTTGTATAGACGTCACGCTGATGCTCAGTTCCATAGCTGCTCGTCGAATGGACTTTCCTTCAGTGTTTCACACATCTCCACCCGGCAATCGTAGTCTTGAGGTTCCAGCTTCTGAACTACCTGGATCTTGTACGGATACAGCTTGAGATCACGCCGCAAAATCCGTTGTATAGACGTCACGCTGATGTTCAGTTCCACAGCTTCTTGTCGAATGGACTTTCCTTGACTTTGAGCTAACGCATCACGGACAGCTTCGATATTCTCCTCACTCCGCCCACATCGAGGTCTTCCTGATCGGGGTTTGTCCTTTACGGATCCGGTCTCCATAAACTTCCAGTGGGTGGCGACGATAGTGTTCCTATCAGGTGTGTAATGTTGTCCGTAGACTGCCCTGAATCGTCGCAGCACTTCGACTACGGATTGAAAAACTTCCTGCCATGCAGCAATTTTACATCTCTGCTCTAGAGTCAGCATGGAAACAGAAAAAAACGGCGTAGAACTTCAAATGTAGACTCAAAAAAATTATCAAGCACTTAGTAAGTGTTTACCACAAGATGAATGTCGTTGGTCGATTACCTGCAAAGAAAATTGAAAATTAAATGAATGAGGGACTTTTGAAACACCCTGTATATTAGATTAGCATCACCCGTCACGTTGTGGCAGTACCTAGACATTGGTTTATTTGTCGAAAGTTCCAATGTCGCCTTCCCGGCCCCTGCCCCCTCACCCCATACGCCCTACCCGGGATGTACGGACGTACAGCTCTCCTATTATATAGTATTGACAGTGTAATTTTTTTCTCTCCCCTGGGTAGCCTCTCCTGGGAGGTTTTAGGAGGAAAGAGACCAACCAAACGAAAGATATTGACTTGTAGGTAACAAAAAGTGTCATATATGTTGCTTCCAGTGCGCCATTTCGCCATAAAAAATAAAATTTCATGCTGTTAATTTAGGCTTAGTGCGATGGCTCCGGTCCAAATCGTGTCTTATTTATGCCAGATTCATGGCTTCTTTGGACTTAGTGTCGATGTGCGGATCTTCTTTTTTCAATGTAGGAGACATTATTGCTCTGAATTCATGGGATGAACTGAGATATAAACGGTGGTTTGTAGTGGCCGATAGATTATGTGGAATACGGATATCTCATCCGAACATCCCTAAATTAACATGATTACGGCCAGCTTGTATGTCATGTACCCTTGATGCATTTTATTCTCAGAACGAGTCCAGATGGTTCGACAACCTCTCGATAGACATAATGTTCCCCAATTGCACTGAAATTGTTTATGAAACACAAAAAAGGCCTACATTCGGTCTAACGTTACGCGTTTTCTGTTAAATGGGCCATTAGAAATTCAATAGGGCTGCGTTTGGCCTAACGTTACACGTCCTCGACGAGGTGTCTCGAAGACCAGGGATTAATCCTTAGTGGTCTAATTGGTCCGTAGGTCAAGGATTGAGCTTCTTTTGAACGAAAAAAGGTAGGCCGTGGCTTGACCCGAAGACAGTCCATCGGTTAAGTCAAGGCCTAACGTTAGTGAGTTCCGTAGAGAAGGGGGAGGGGTGTTTTGAAGGTAAAACCTTTTAAAATAGTATTTCATCTTTAATGAGGCGCTTTTTCTTTCCCAAACAAAACAGAATCCCTCTAAGTGATAGTGGAATTGCTGTAGGAGAAACTGCTTCGCCTGTAATTTGTATACTTACCACAGTGATCTCCTTCTTCCTGGAATCCTTCCATACAAGTGCACATCTCCTGACAAACAGCATTTTCTACACAGTCTTCCGGGTTATTCTCGCAGTTTCCCCCTGCAGGCACCTCTGCAGAAATTGTATCAAAATGAGCTTTCACACATTTTCACATTGATGCATAAGATAGTGGTGAAAATAATCTGATGGTGGTGTTACTGAGATTTCCTGCGGCATCTGAATCCTATATACAGTATAGGGTGGCAACGATCAAAATTCTTTAGCATTACTTACGTTCAAGGTTCACATAACACTTTCACGAGGATGAAAATGTTAAAATGCCATGAATCATAGTTCACCTAGCAACGCAATAGCATGACACGGGTATTGGACTGGAAATAATTGATTTCGATGGGGACCAGGAAGCCCCTAAAAAAAAGTCCAGTAAAAAAAAATTCGATTTTTTCGAATTTCGAACAATTTTCAACAATTCGACAGTGATTCCTCTTTCGTACAGGCGTTGCCTCTGTAATGGCATGGCTGCCGCCGAAGAGAAATGTCCTCCCGCGTTGTCTGCTCTGAAAAGGTTGGATGGTAGAGTTTACGGCTTAAGGCGTACACGTATTGGAAAAAGCGATGCAATTGCAGGCCAAGAGTGTCGTAGCTCACACCGCATACAGGGTGTCTCGGATAGACTTTCTTGGATGGGGGGTGCATCTATGAGGAGGAAAGCAATAAATTAAAATTATCACTAGCGGCCTGCGGCCCCTACGCTGGCCGTGTAATAATTGGAAATTTAAATAGTCTTTTGTGAGCAAACTGTCTCCTTGACAATCCTCTGTTCATCGCATTACCCATTCGGAACTGAACCGCTTCATTACATTTATACACATATAGATTACAGTACACAGGGAGATTCTGTTCCTAAACACCATCATCATAATATTAGAGCTGAATTCCACAATCGCCATTGTGAACGCCTCGGTTTAGCAGGTTTTCATTAGACTCAGGACGACTTTGTTGATTTCGTCTTTCTAGCACAATCAATACACTTGCAACACTGATTAACTCATGGGCTATTAGCATTAACGTATGGTACAAACACCAATAATTCTGAAACAATACAGACCATTTCCAAGAAATGGTTCGACGGCACAAGGGGAAGTTAGTGCATGTGCGGCACAATGCAAAAGACTAATTCCTGAAAATGTCTCGCCGCCACATTAGCACCAGTGAGCAACACTTTCAGAGCCTCAGGGTAAAGTGTGAGTTGCAGCAGGAGCATTTTTCCGTTTTGCCAGCAATGTGAAACAAATGTTCCCTCCTCTACATCAAAATGTTCAGCCTGACAGTGCTCGCTGCGGCACACGACTGTAGTGATTAAGATGATATGGAGAGGCATAACATTCCGGGTTCCGTGGTGTAATGGTAGCACATCGGACCGGCAAGCAGGAGGTCCGGGTTCATTTCCCGGTCGCTCCCCTCGACACCTGAGTGCTGCGTTCCTTGCATCAAGTTGCTCAGCAGGCTGCACGGCTCTCATACTCCGGAGCTCAGCATTCGCTGCCTCTTGCTGTTCAGCGTTCTGAGCGTCCCAACGTACATCTGCTTGCTGTTCATTACTGATTCTAGCCATTACGGCTAACACCGATTTATGCACTTTGCACCGCAACTGCAGTGGCAAACGTTTTTTCCACGCCTGTACCAACCGTTTTTTACCAGTAACAACTGCCTCATCGCCGTCCTGTGGGACCTCGTTCAACCTCATCTCGCAAAAATCGCTACCGTTTCGATGGGAGGTGCACCTCGTTTGCGCGACGTATGAAACAAAGAACTTACGTTATTATTTTGACTTCATCAATCATGAGAACTCAAATAAATCGACCATGACATGAAACGCGAACAAAAAAGTAGTGTATGGAAGTGATGACGCAAACTGCCACGCTTAACCTAACGAAAAAAAATACATCCACAAAAATGTATTAAAATGGAGAACTTGCAGTCAATCAGTGAAAACGTGACACGCATTCCGTTCTTACCACCCTTTGCTTGACACAGCTAGGTATAAAGCCCATGGAAATAATAGGATTAGCCACAGCCTATGGCTCAGACTGCTGAAAGGCCCGATGGACCTGGCGCTACGTGCGTTGGATGGCCAAGCCTTTGGCCTAGAATAACATAGCCCTATGGACCTGGTGCTTTGAGCGGTGGATGGCCTGGCCTATGACCCAGAACGGAAGAGCATCGTAAGCCCGCGCGTTGGGGTGATAGCCACGACCACCACCACCACAACTTTTGACCTCTCCGAATTAAAGTATTAGATTCAATTTCTGTTCTAATGGAGTATTTCGTTCCATTCCAGATGCTTTATCTAAGAAAAAAAACCACGATTTGTTGATCGCATACGAGCGATAACTTTTCGTGAAGTTCACAATGCAGGGGCAAATGCCATTTCACGATCTTGGATAACTAAAAAGCTGAACAGATCAGAAACCCCTATGGGTGTGAGATGTGTACTAGTGAAATATGAAAGGGGGCCGTCAGTCTTTCTCAGGAGCCCAAAGGCCTAATCGCGGCATCAGCTTGAATGAAGAAGAAAAGTGTACGTTCTCTGGTGTCTGTTGGAAAGTGAAAGAGGAAAGAAACGCAGTCTTGCTGCTACTGTTCATCGGAAACTTCAAAACAGATTCAAGCATTATAATGTCATTGCTTGCCAACTACATTTTTGAATCGACGTAAGAAACTACTTCAACGTTTGAGAAGGAGCATTCAGCTCTGACAACTATGGACGATGAGAAAACCTCTGTGATTGGTTGGAAGGAATATTTTGGAGGATAGAGATTGCCGTCAGAAGTCATGCTTCCATCGTCCGCACTCATCGAGTGGGACTTCTTATCCTTTTCTGTACGTTAATTTTCAAAAAAGGTACGTAACGATATGAAAATCGCACTTCGCGTTTCGCTTTTCGTACGTTAGCAATGAAATCGGAAGTTAATTTTTGTGTAAAGTTTGCAGAGTTTTGGGATTTGTTTAAATAGTTTTGAAAACGGAAGAATAATTTCGAGAAACGGATGTTAGCAATTGAGAAAAAACTAGAAAGATTCCCCCATCCAAGGACAATGCGAACCCAATACTGATATGAGAAAGAGGCATCCTGTTCCCCTGAAGCAGGAGGACACCAGCGCGATGACGGTGATGTAATAAGAGGCTATCCTCACTCCACGTACCCTTAGGCAGTGATCATGATTTGGATGCATCCTCGAAGACAGGGCGCTGTGGTCTTGTGGAGTAATATGACCTCGCGAACTTTTTTGTGTCCATCTCCCAGCTCAAAATTATCCAGGAAACTGTTCGGTTTGGTTGCCACATTGAGTGAATACGTCCAGCAAGTCAAATACCTTCCCCGGCGTCGTATGAGGCGAAAATATAAAGTACTGCTCCAAAAGCACTAGAGACGCGTACTGATTGCATTTATGTGGTAACTAACCATGTTGGGCAAGTAGTCGCCATCACATTTTGCACGGATTCAAGAGGTATAATGTCATCAAGAAGCCCATGATTTCAGCCTTAAACTTGGAAGACAGGTGGTCGCTTTGCAATTTCTTCGACTCAAACCCAGTCATTGATAGCTTGGGTGGTGCAGTCAAAATGAAACGTTCATCTGATGAAACAAGATGAATGAATTCCTCCTCGTCACATTCGGTCAAGAAGTGAAGTAGCTGCTCGAATGTGATCAACAAATCTCATTTTTTCAGTACGATGAGGAATCTGGAAGTGAACAAAATTCTTTATCAGAACAAAAATTGAATGCGAATTCAAAGTGCATACTACCAGCCTTCTGCCCAAGGACCTATACCTCTTTTTGTCATGGCTCATCGAATAATAACAGTCTCAGTCAGATTCCCGCTGGCAAAATATGATCTACACTTCACGATGCATCAAAGGGATGCTGAGTCACAGCGTGTTACACCTGTCAATATGCGCAAAATAATAATCAAATTTACTTCGACATATGGCGACAAATATGGTATGAACCGTGAAAGATCGAGAAACGTGACATACGAAGGAATGGAATGTTTATTCCATAACAAATAAAATAGTGCCGACAAATGGGTTTGAGAATGAAAGAAGTACTTCTTATTAGACCACTTAGTCCGTAACGGCGTCAGCATCAGTTGTGCCTTGCTTCGGTCCATCGATAACCTGATTCTTCAGCTAATCCTCAGAACGAACTCGCGAAAAGGCAACGTACAACTGCCCATGCGTGAATACTGCTGTGGAAGTTGTAGGCTGACTGGATCGAACGCCTGTCCCTGAGACTTCGTTTATATCCATACCGTAGGCAAGCTCGATAGGGTATTGACGTCGACAAAGATTGAACGGTATGCTTACGTCGGATGACGTGTCTAAGTGAAACTCCCGACAGCAAATGAACGCTGCTACGAAGCGCACCTTTGATCACCTCAACTTGTGAGACATTTGCGCGCGTGTCTCTCACAATTACACGCGTGCCGTCGCTAAGGCCTTTCCCAATTCAGAGATTCTGCAGATGCATTATGATGGCTCCAATTTTAAGGTTTAGGGCGTAGGGAAGGAGACCCGGAGGATCGAGAGTGCTAAGGAATTCGACCGGAAAATTGACTTGCTGATCAGTATCATCAACTTGATCGTTCTTCACAGTGCCGATACTGCGATATGTCCGTATTTCGCCTTTCAATCAGTACGACATATCCCCATCGACCAAATGGGAGTGCTCATTTTTGAGACACAGAATGGCGCGCTTGCTGCTCACTTCGATATCCCAGGCCTTATGCCGGCTTTCAAATGGCGCGTTTACTAAATTATTGAAGATATCATCCGCTCCCGCGGGGTAGTCGACATGTCCGGGGTGCTGCATGGGCTATGCCCTTGCCAGGGATGTGCCCGAAGAACTCTCTATTGTGTTTATTGGTGTGTGAGGTGACATCTAGTCACGACGTCCTTTGTCATCCGTCGCAGTCCTATGTGTTGAGTCCCGGTAGTTTCACGCCGTTTGTTCAACCTGCGAGTCCGGTGGTCTGTCGTCGTCCGTCTCCCGTCTTGTGTGGTGGTTGATCTCGTCTGTCAAGCTTTAGTCCTCCTGTCCGGCGAACCCAGTCTGCCCTTTTGGAAGTCCTGCCAACAAACTGCGATACATCTAACTTTATTATTTAACTTTAATTAAATACTTATTGTTTCTTGTTGTTGAACACCGTATTTCATTTTGTCATCAGTCGTCACCTTAGATGGCTTGTCCTGTCTGTGGAGCGAAGCTGGACCCTTTGCCTTAGCCTTACTACTCGATCTAAATTATTTTTTCTCCTGCCTTTGACCTAAAGTTAACGTAAATTGTCCACATTAAAGGTCCTCCACACGACAGAGATACAATCGCCTGGTTAACGCATGGAGAGCCCATGTCGACCGCAATGCCCTGTTGGAATTGTTTCGCTGCCCACATCGAGCGATCATTGAGCTTAACTAATTTTGTTGACAGCATCACGCATATTTTATATCAAACGAATAGTTCAGAATAATGGCCACAAGGGGCTCCTTTTGATGCAGGTCTCAACGATTTGATCACGAGATGCTTTGCGGACGACTGCCAACACATCCAGCACAACTACTTTGCCACCGAATGGACAGTCAACCTCCATCGAATCTCGCAACGCCCGTTCGACCGCTGCCAGCGATTCAGCGAGCGCCAGCGGCGCTTCGTCCCAAATGATGACGTCGACAGCTCGAATCGTCTGATTTTTGCGCGAGCCCAACCAATGGCAAGTTGAAGGCCGTATGACATCATACCACCAGATAGCAGAATGGTAACAATACCAGTCCACTTAACGCTCATAAGCATTCAGTGCTCTTCCACCCAATATGTGAATAAGCGTGGTGCCCGGGAATGTTTTCCCAGTACCACCGTCGATGAAGAAACAGGCATGCACCTCTCGTCCCTAATTTTCATGCGCCACTGCATTTGAACCGCTTCATCCGCATCGTACTCGGAGAGATGAGCATACGTTGATTGCTGATTTTGATTTTGCGGAGGAACAACATCATCGAAAGAATATATGGGCTGTTTGTAGCTAGGTGAATGATGTAACTGGCTATTTTGCAGCAGTATGGACCGTAACCAGGAATGTCAACAATCGTTACATCGAAAGAAGCAAACGCGTTTGCGTTGTTGTACCACCGGATAAACTCGCGAAAATTGCGAACGTTTGCGTATTCTTCCAACAGCGTTTTCAACTCTGACGGATAGTCCAATGGGTTCGAATGGGACACCTTTCCATTACGACAACTATGTTGAAGTTTGCTTTTCTCCGCTCCAAAAAGAACCCAAAGTGCTCAACAGAGTAATCACATTCATAGGGCCAAGTTTGTGCGGAATGCCTGGAATGACGTTGGGCGTCTCGGCCACCGCACCTCGAGTATGTTTCGTGGTTCGATGCGTACACGCGCTGCTCTCCGCGCAGCGTTAACGACCTCACGATGCTCTGTGATTATGTATCTCTCCTCTCGGCTTAACATCCTCACGTTACTCACCAGTCAGTTCAGACCTATGCTGCTTCGCATCACACCCAAATTCCTCAACTATATAACTCATTACGTGTAGCCTTTGACCCGGAATAGCAAAGACTTGAAGGCTCATCAGCTAAATGAACAAACCACGAAGCCTGCCAGTCGACGACCTGGAAAAGGAAAACCTTCTATGTCAATCAGCTACCCGAACTATGAAACGCCTTAGCGCATTCCAATACAGGGTAAGTGCTGGGAATCTCGGCATTGGGGGTAATTTCGGCACTTTGCGTTCCTCGACCTTCTGCCTCCACTACCTGTTCCCATAGTTACGGGGAAAATCTATTCTCAGATGGTGTAACTAATGATGTTGACATGTGCTTAGAACTGCTCTATTTGGTTTTTGTAGTGGCTGCCTTCTCTACGGACACTTCGAAAACCCTGCGAGTCCTTGTGATTATGCTTAGCTCATCATGCTACGCCTACTTTTCACCACGTTATTAGAGTGCTTTAAGTCCCAATTTCTAAAAAAAATACTACTTCTATAGCCGAAGTTATTCATGCGAACTGTTATTTCCGACCATGGTGCATTGTTTTTGGAGAAGGTAGGGGTGCCGACATTGCGAACACCATAAACCTCTATGTTGGCTTTGACGGCCCCTGTCGAGATTACCATACCATTGACTACTTTTCAGTGTTGGATATCTCGGCACCCTCTTTTTTCCATGGAGTACATATCGCAAAGATCCTTTCTTTTCTCCAGGCTTTAAATCCTCTTCCAGCCTAGCCTAATGGTTCGTGCAAAGCTCTTGACGTATTCTATTCCTAGAATGGAGAAAACGATTCATGCAGCAAGGACTACTAATATGAAAATCAAAACATCTGCCAGGAAATATTAAATTCCGAGGTCAACGTTGCAAGACAAGTTGAGTGGTTGAAGCAGAGAGGGGACTAGGATTGGCCACCCCACTGTTCAATGCGAAGGAAGAAAAGGAGCTTGAGGCATGGGTCATAGACATGTATAAACGCACACATTACGTACGGAAAGATCAAATCCTTGATTCTGTCCATACCTTCCACAAGACTGCACGAAGGACGAGGAAAACGAGGAATATTCCACGAATGCTTGTCACCATCCACCATCCGATCCATTTTCAACAAATTAGGCGATCTTGAAGCCTTGATACAGTCCGATAAATATCCGGAGTGTGTAATCATCCCAGAAACGTGGCAAGACGGGTCGAGGGTTTTTTCCTTGTCTGAATATACCACACACGAATCTTATCGAACCAACAAGCGTGGAGGGGGAGTCGCGATCCTTATCAACGGCCCATTCTAGCTGTGTTCAAGTGATAGACTGCAAAACCGATCGTGAGCTGGAAAACACCCTATTATCCATCAGCCCTTTCAAAACTATTCCCGTTCACAGGCCTATTACTTTTGGCTGCTTATGTACCACCAAAAGCTGACAAAGTGAATGCCGTCTCCTGTTTAGAATCAGCGATAGAACAATCCCGCATCAAATACCATTGAAAATCGTGGCCGGTGACTTCAATAAAAACATACGTTCCTTTGGCGGTATGAAACAGTACGTCAATTGACCCACCAGAGCTGCTGCGATCCTCGATCAGCAACGTACCATTCCACACGACTGTCATCGCTCCCCTAAGCAATGACCATCACGTGATAAGGTGTGGTCCAAAGCCCAAATACTGCATTGCTCAAGGCCGAAGAAGATGCGACCCCTGACAGAAGAGAACATTGAACGAATGAGCTTCGAATGTGAGACCACAGACGCGATGATGACTTCGACATACATGCCGAAGCAATCCAGGGCTACATCTCCTTCGTACAAAACCTGTGCCTACCGATCGAAATCACTGCCTCTGTTCCCGGTAGACCATGGATCGACGAAGAAGTTCTAGCTCTTGTCAGAGACAATGACGAGGCCAGCCCTAAATAGGATACAGTAGGAGTGCAGCTTTTCCAGAATGCCATCCGACAAGCGATTGACCTCAAGAAGCGTGCTTTCATGAACATAAATGGTCAATGGGGAAAGAGTGGTACTCAGCCATCAGCAAAATCGCCGATATCACAAAGGCCTCATCTTCAAGGAGAAACTCCAGCTTCGCTATTGATGACATCGTGATCCATTTGCAACGCTTCAATACCGAAGATCGAGCGCCCCACCCAGCCCTCACAAATAGCTAAGATAGAAGAACCCAACCTGATGACGTCATCACATCGGAATGCACTCCATCTGCCATTATCACCACGTCGGAAATGAGGAAGCAGCTAGCGGCACACAAGGCCTCCATATATCCCGGAATCGATGGGATTGATGGGATTCTCCCAAGCACTCTGAAAGTCTGTAGTTCAGAGCTAGCAGAACCACTAACGAGCTGTATGCAGAAGCATATTAGCAGGGGTAAACATAAACGATCTAGAAACACAAACAAATAGTCATGCTTCTCAAAAAGAATACAGTATCGTCTCCAAAGGATTTGAGACCCCTCTCCATCACGCCTGCCCTGCTCAAACCACTGGAAAAATTGGTGGAAACCTACACTCGGAAAACCTGTGAAACGGGATTAGACCGCTGTCAGTATGCTTATAGAAAGGATCATCAACATCTTCGGCGATTTTAAGCTTGACCGACTATGCTCTACGCTCAGTTGACAAACCCAAAGCTTGTTCGCATAATGGCTTTCCACTTCACCGCAGTTTTTGACACGCTGAACCGAGATCTAATTAAACAAGAAATGTCTAGACTGGGCGTCAGGCAGCAGAAGCTCCAATGTATAGGAAACTTCCTTAAAGATCAGAAGAACACTCTGAAATACGGGAAAGAACAGCGTCAGGTAAACATCACGACAAGCGTTCCGCAAGGGTCCATCATAGGACTTCTCGCATTCACATGCTGCACAGATGCACTAAGAAGCACGAGTGACAGTGTTCTCCTAAAATACGCTGATGATACGGCTGTCGCTGCCTCCATCTCGAATCTCAATGACGTAGAGAGATATAAGGAAGTTGTCCAAGCTGTTGGCACTTTCGCCAAGCAAAGGGGACTCCTGCTGAATGCCGCTAAAACACAAGAACTAATAATCAAAATTCCGAAAATCTTTTACTGAACAGGACAACTTCACCCATCTAATGGAAATTGACGGTCAAGCAATCCAACGCAGTGCCAGCATCTCATACCTCGGGATCCAGTTCCAGGAAAACATAAAAATGGGACCAACAAGTGCACAAGATGGTCTCCTCTCTCAAGAAGAGTTATCATGCCCTGAAACGAGCAGGTGCATCAAAAACACATTTATTCAAAGCCTACCATAACTTATTTCGCCCACGTGCCGAGTACTCCAGCTTGGTATGGGGACCAGGCCTCCCGATTTCTCTCACAGATCACCAGCATGTTCATAGCATCAGCCATGGAATCTCATGCGTGTGTAACGACTGGGAATTCTTATGTCAACGCCGTTGCAGACAACTCCAATATTTTGCCCACTCGACAACATACATTTGTGTGCCTCAGGCCAGATCCGAGAGGTATCGAAGGAGTACCATCCCAAGCGCGCAACGCATCCCTCAGGACAAACTGGGACGCCGCAAGATTGCAGAAACTACTTCCATTTGAGCTCTCTCACTTGCTTATTCCTTTCTCCTTTGACAATTTCCTGACCATTGTCTTTTATTCCCTTGATTCTATTATTCATATGTTCCTTGCTTTTATTTTTTGACTCCCAGGGCACTAGACACACCATAATCCCGCAGAGGAAAATAAACAACTATTATTATTATCATTATTATTAAACCTCTTTTCGAACGAGCGAGCCAATACCCCAGGGTATTGGTCCACTCGGCCCCAATCAAAGTAAATATGTATGCCAAGAGGCTGTGTGAGATGGCAAAAAAAGTTAATACAAGAAGCATTCACCAGCCCCACGCAGGAAATCTTAGAGAACACTTAAACGAAAATCTCTCACCACAGGGAATTGTGTTGTCAACGAGACGGTGAACATGTGGAGGACCGGCATGAATGTTTCTGACAAAATACATTACCACAAAAATGTACAGGTAGCGAGTTTATGCATAGGTGGTTTTATAGTGAAAAAATATATAGCTACAGATTTATGAGAAATTATATTTGGGTCATACCTTAATGGACACCCTGTAAAGTAGCACTAACGGCCTGTGGGCGCTATTGCGGCCTGCTACCCAAGCACGTTATTATATTTATTGCCATGGTCTATCAACTCAGAACAGTCTTAGCCAGAACCCTGCTGCAGAAATTTGATATACAGTTCACAATGAAAATTATATGCATCAAAGGGACACTGAGGCGCAGAGTGCTACACCTCCCAGTATGCGTAAAAAATAACTAAATATTAGTTCGACATGGGTAAAGGAAATACCTCTTCATAGACCACATTGTCGGTAACAGTGTCAGCATCAATTTTGCCTTGCTTCGGTCCATGGATAACCTGAATTTTCAGAGAATCCTCCAAGGAGACTCCGTCTCTCCGCATTATCCGTAGTAACCAGACAACACGATTCCTGCGCATATGCAGCTTTTCGCCTGAGTCGGGGTGCCTGTCTTCCACTAAAACACCCATTTCTCTTCCAACCATCGCGTAAGACGAATCCATTGAAGACCACGGGAGAAAGCGGCTGCTCATGGCAGCCTAGACGAGGTTGCCGGACGTACTCATAAAATGCCACATCAAGCCTTCTAACTACATACAATCTTCCCATCTCCATGCGACGAGGACGCGCGAAAGGCAGATCTGTATCCGAACTGGCACTCTTGTGAGTAAAAACAATTTGCTGCCACAGTCTCTCATAGGCCTGCTACCTAATCCTTGAACACTTTGAAGACCTGAGCGATAAACACCGGAAGATCAATTCTGATCAGCAATCAATATGCTTCTCTTATGCAAGAAGTCATTTTGAGAGTATCGGAGGTTGGGATTTACGGCATAAAGCTTTTATTGCTTCATACCTGTGACCTCCGTAGCGGTAATGTCTTTCTTGTGCGACGATTAACAGTGGATATAGGAAGATCACTTACTACAGCGTCCGGCTTCTTCGACGAAATCGGTCATGCATTGGCAAGACTTTTGCCGAAGGGCTTGTTTGCAGTCCGCATTTTCCACACAATCCTTCCAGTTTTGACATTCTCCATCAACTTCAACCTCTGCAAGAAAATGGCAAAATCAATTCTTAAAAATTGTACTATTGAGGTGTTCGATTACCAACTTCCAAACACGCACTTGCTCTACGTTATTCCAGAAGCTGTTTTGGAGTAGTGCTTTATGCGGAGCACTGGTGTTTTCAAGCAATAAAAGTCGAATATGAAGCTTTGTCAGACGAATGTAACAACTTCTGTGCCACAAAATGCATTTTTCCATGGCCAAAGGGTGTAAATGCTGTACCGCAACTTTTTTGGAAAATGGCCTGATATTAAGTGAATAATTGCTCAGTTAGCGACTGTTTACGAGCTTCGTAGAAAATATTTGGCTGTTAGCGCTTACGCGGGAGATTTAAATTCGTCCGATAAAGGTTAAGTATAATACAATGAGAAGTTAGTCCTGCACACGAGAACTATTCATTTCTTCAGACAATTTTTGTTTTACTTGAGGGTAAGTCTGACGTGATGTATTTCGATATCATGCTTTAAGAGAGTATTATTTGATTGGAATTCGACATGTCCATTAGTCGAACTCAGTCATCCTCAACAGTTCACCCCTCTGAATTTAAAATATCTGCCACCTGCAGCACTGGGAGTATGTGACAAGTGTTAACCCTGACTTGCACGTGATGCGACTCAGGAAGGACATAGCTATGCAACGGTACGACAAATTATTAAGGGGTATTCGTGTAATGGAATGTAAAGATAAAATAGCGGCTGAGTTCAACCTGATAGTTCACTAACTACGAGTATAATAGCGACTCCTTGAACAAATGCAAAACGAACAGCATACTAGTATGGCCGCAATAGGTGAGCAATTGCGATATGCCCAACAAATGATGGGAGAAAAGACAAGTTGATAACGTGAGGAGGGCCGCCTACCTTCCTCCCCCAGTCCAACAGGAAATAAAATGGCAGTAATGATTGCAGAGTAGTTGGATCCTTTCTACGTGTAAATATCCCTTGTAATCCCCCGTCTCTGATGAGGAAATAGGGAGTTTTGGTTATCCGTTCTTGAGAGGACAGCAAGGGATGTAGGACGGCTGACGTCACCAGCAGTTTTAAAACGCGTAAGGAAGACGTCTCAGACGTGAAAGGACTCTTCCAGCCGTTCTCCCAGGAACGTGATCGCGACGCGAGATCTACTAATCAGGAACGACTTGATAGATGCGTGAGCTTCGGTACAGCGCGTGATACTTGCGTGATTCGTCCAGAAAGGAAAGCTACTATTGGTGGCGAAGCAGCTGAAATTCAAGGTAAAGCATACCTAAGCTAGAGAATTATCTTACGTCTGCAAAAAGGGTTTCCCAGTCAATAGAAATGTAGAATAGAAATATAAATGTTTTGCTCGAGATGGGTTTCTGGACAATCGTCTCACATCCATGGCTTGGGTTTCTAGCCAAATATCCCCAAGGACAGCAACTGGCATGTCCTCTTCGCCATCAGAGGAGTAAGATGCAGCCAGGATGTGAACTTCTGTTACTTTGCCATGAGAGACGGACAGAAAGGAAGCATTACATGTTGTTGGAGAGAGCGAATGATGGGAGAATGGGACAGAGGATCTCCGGTCGCAGTCAAAGGTTGAAACGTCTACATGCGACCATGAGGAACTAATATCAGACAAAGGAATCGAGAACGTTAGTCCAATAGGCACACTGAAACATTCATTCCCATAGTGAAACCCTATAAGGAAAGAATATTTCGGTTGCAGTAGATCAAAACAAGGGATAAATGTATGAAATTTGTATACCTGGGGATTTGTGGGTTTACCAGATTGTCGACTGTATGATACACTCCTCTTGTACAAAGTACTGCCTGGATGTCGTTTGAACAGTATCTGCGGTGAGATCCGTGGAAGTTACTCGCTGTTGCAGATGTGGAACGCGTAGCCAAAGTGTCATTCGAAATTCTACCATTTGAACGCCTAGTAATACGTTCGCGTCCCCGTGCTCCTGAAAAACGGGTAACCAAAACTCTCTAATGAGCGGAGCTTGGAACTGGGGCAATAGGGTAGACCTCTTGTGAACCACAAAACCTGATGCCTTCACTAAGTCACATGCATTTAGTCTTTTCAGGATCGATACCTGAAAGTGGCAAAGAAACATTACGTACGTTTCATTCATTCATTCATTCATTCATGAACCAATAATAATTTTGGTAGGTGGGGATTCACGGTCCCAAGTATTTGGCCGTGTGAGTGAAGAAGATCGAGAAATAGTGGAACTCGTGCCAACCAAATGTAAGGCCAGAAAGGCTGCAGTTGGAGCTCTAAGAAACTGACGGAAGAAGTAAGTCGACTGAGATGATAATTAAACTTTTCCCATGGAAATATGTTGCTGCGGCTCACATTCCTTTCGATACAAAACCAATATTCAGAAATGAACTTTTTTTTCTTTACCCATCTAGACATTTCTAGCTTAATATGTTACACCATAGCGAGTTTGTTTCCCCTTCGGACAAACAAACTCGCTATGCACGCGCCTTCGGCGCTCTATGATCGAAGAAAATTACTAATGCATTTAAAGCGTCCGTTTTTGAAGCTCACCCCTAACGATGCGGTGAAACTCCTTGGTTAAGGTGTTTGGCAATTCCTGCACCTTCGGCGCTCACACCTTTAAGTTATTTCAGAAAATATTCACAGTGATGGTCGACACAGTCTTCTTTGCATATAAATCTTCTGAAGTATGTAGCAGCAAACATAGAAGCTCATTACTTCAGCGCTTTAATGCAACAAGTCTTTGTAGACTATGTAGGCTGTATTGCACAAGGATTCTAATGCAGGTCCTTATTCAAACTCTTCCTAAGGCTACATACCAGGAAAAATAAGTCCGTGAGTGCAGCCCATAGCTACTCAGGCTCCCGTTTCGTTGAAGGAAGTGTGTGAATAGAAATGACACTGACCTAAGCGTTTGTAAGTGGTTTGGGCATAGGCGAACTAAATCGTAACGTCTAGGAAAAATCTTCATACCAGTTTCCCCACTAGAAATATACAGGGTGTCTTAAAAATGATACACTATTTAATAAATAAATAAAAAATTAAATAATTCAGAGAGATACAATGGTTAGTGTGTGGGGAAGCAATGGTTTGCATCACATGGTCCACCACCGCAGATGTTCAATTTGTTTACCGTTTGCTGACAGCGGTGAGCAATAGAACGAAAAACTTGTGCACAGATTTCTGCTGGAATAGCAAAGGATTTCTCAATTTCATACATGAGTTCTTCAAGTGTAGTTGGTTTCTTATTGATGTGCGATTTCTCCTAGAGCTTTATTTATGAATATATTGCACTGAACCATCTGCATCAAACCTATCACGAATTCTCGAATTGTTAGTCGTGTTGGTGGTACAGTTGCAAATTCACTTCTCCACCTTCTTTGGGCTTCTCCCATGTTCTCGGATTTCCAGTACCTCTTCAAAATCAACGCATGTTGCTATGTCAAGTAAGCTTGCATCACTTTGCGTTACACACTGCCTTATGGGTAACAGTTGCCTGACAACGCGCGATCATTCCGTTACAATGTAACGCCGACTGTTAGATACATGTCACAATAAACATTGTTCATCTCCGAATTAACTACCATATATTTTTACTTCGTGTGTTTTATTTATTTAGACAACCTGTTTGTATAACCAATTCGCATCCGCAAGCGTAGCGACACGCTACAGCATAGAGTAGAGAGTATAACTAGAGGCGACACTCCGCTCGAATCCCATTCATTGGCCGGGTCGCAATATACATGTTGCTGTCGATCCTCCATGGCCGAGCAGCGGACTCAACGAGACGCGCGTGTTACGTTGATGGATCCCTTTGCGTCGAATCCCCGGATGAGTCGATTCCTAATTCCGCTGCCACGAAGCACGCCTCAAGTATGTGTTGTTAATAACATGCCACCAGATGTCTCTGTAATATTTCGACCCTCCCCTACCCCTCGGAGTGTCGTCTCTAGTTATACTCTCTACTCTATGGCTTCAGCATCCGTATCCTACCACCCAGCCTATGACCAAGAAAGACAAAGCCCAAAGCCTATTGCCTCAGGCTACGGAATCCGAATTCCTGGTCAGATATGACGAAAAGTGCCTGGGTCCGAATAGGTCAGGATTGCTGTAGGCCTGCTGAATCAGCGAATGTATGAAAGTAGTATTAACCTAAGTGTCCATCTGTGTACTTGGCCATGGCCTACGAAATCAAGGCTCACGTTTTCACAGATTTCAGGCACTCCTGCTGGGCAAAAAAAGTATGCAAAATTCACTTGGACTTTCAATTTCTAATAGAAAATAAAGGGAACAAATACTCGGCTTCTGGGATCATGACATGTACAACTTTCACCGGACTTTCAGAACAACCCACGCATATGCTGAAACAACGTGATGGAACCTTTGCAAATCCTTACTTTATTCCAACAGCATCAAACGACGTACTAGTACGCTTCATCCCGTGTCCTGCCGAGCCTATGGCCTGGAAAGGCATAGGCGTATAGGCCCCTCACATCAGGCTGAAGTAGCAGAATTCTTGGTCACATAGACCAACCAGTCACTCGATGCAAATGAGTTACGACGACTCAATGGTCCTCCTTTGTCAGATCACAATCTTGCCAAATTATTCTTTGAGCACATGGAATTTCTTAACTCTAGTAGCGAGCCAACATTTTCTACTGCATGTCTGACACCTGCGAAATTGTCATGGGAGTAAAAATATTAATAACCGAATTTGTTTAAAGTAGAGCCATGAGGCTCCCGCAGAGATCTTTCGTGCCCGTGGTTCCACATGGGCTATGTCCATGCTAGGGATGTGACCGAAAAACTCTATTGTGTTGGGGGGGTGTGTGCGACATCTGGTTACGCCGTCCTGCGTCTTCCGTCCGGGGAGTGCGGTGTCTTGCGTGATCGTCCAACGTGTCTCGCCTGTTCGTCTCTGCTGTCTATCTCTCCCCAGCCTTCTCAAGCCGTCTTTTGTGACAGTGGGACCTTGTTCAAGTTCTGCTATCAAGGGTACCCAGAACTTTTTCTGCAGACGCAGCGCAACGTCGGTCGGGCAACAGTGATCCTACTCAAGTCTTCATCATCATAACCATCTGTAGTATTTCTTTACTTCATAACCTCACTTTAATTAAATACTTGTTGTTGTCATTGTTGACGAATGAAATACGGTGTTCAACATCAGTCGTCTCGTCTCCTTAGACGGCTTGTCCTGTCTGTGGAGCGAGGCTAACGTTAACAGTAAATTGTCCACGTTTAAGGTCCTCCACACGACAAAATGATGAAATGGTGCGTACAGCATGGCCCTGCCGACACATTGAAAGAAAAAAGGAACCCCAGATTCCTCACGATTTAATGGTTTCACCTGGTCACCTTGCCAGGCTCCATGAAAAACGTGGAAACGTCTTTGTGGCCGGTGCCCCTTTATTTTCCTCCTCGTGCTGTCATTTCCCATTGTGTTTGCGTGGAATGATTCCCACTTTTATTGATTCTCTTGAACCGAACTGCGAGATTTGAAGCAATGCAGTGCTACACTTTCATCGCACTTAGGTAATTCGAGGAAAACGTAGCAATCTTTTCACAGCTATCAGAATGCAGTGCTTCCGAACTTCCCTCTCACATGATCGTGGACAGGGTGCGGCAAAAGTGAGGGGACAGGAATTCTAGAGTAACGTAATATTCCAGGTGATCGCTAAATGGCAGCACATGTCCGTACTTCCTTTTCCATCAATGGGCTGCGATAGCGCCTATTCCCTTTTCTTCAGCCCCTTCCCGTTACAAAATCCGACCTCTTCTTCGCAACTAGAGATGTGTCGTCGGTCGAGAAATGCACGCCAAATCTCAATTGCATATCAGGCTGAACGAGTCCTAGATGACTCCATGTTATGAAGAAAGATACGGAGGTCATGGGCAACAGCTCGGCCTCTTCGTTCATGCGGATTATGATTTCCTTGTGGCCATTTCAGATCGAGCCCATTAACAGCTTCATCATTTTACAGCTTTGTGCCCAGTAATCTTTTGAAGATACCAGGGAAGATAAATGCTCTGAAGGAATTTCAACAAGTCGCAGATGGCGGGACTCGACTAAAAGTGAAGCATGAGCACGATTCGCTCCAAAAGATGGCTTTAACGCGGGGCTATTGCTATTTTTCTTTAACCAGATACGAAAACATGCTCCTCGGACCGAGCCAGTTGAAAGAGACCCGCGAAATACCTCGTAATGTGGACATCCGGTGATTATCCGTAGCAACGGGCATAGATTTCTGGGAAGACGTTTCCGGAAGTTCATGTTTTTCTCCGGGGAAAGCTTTTAGCGGGAGGTTGTGGCTGCTCGGAGATGGGAGACTACTACTTTGCCATCGAGTGGAAAGAGCATTCCACAATCATAGTGCGAGATTGTGCATAACGGCCGAAATGACTTTGGGCGTCCCAGCCACCGCAGCTTGAGTATTATTCAATAGATAATGGTTCGACGCGTACACGCGCTGCTCTCCACGTAGCGTTAACAGCTTCAGGTTGCTTTGCGGTTAACACCGGCCTAAGCTGCTTCCTTTCAGCTCTCCTCTCCGCATTAGTATCTTTACATTGCTTACTGCTCAGTGCAGACCTGCGGCACTGAGTCACGTTATCTGTCGTGTGGCTGATGGATCGTGACTCCAATGTGATCGGCTCCAATTGAATGGAGTTCGAGGAAAATGACTGAGGAACGTTTGACTATCAATAATCGAGTACCAATTATTCGGCTTTACTCCGAATTCGTCCAGAACGTAACGGAAACCACTTGACAAATGAAGAAGACATTCAACCGAGAAACCGTCAGCCACGAGTCCATCGTCCGCATCAGCTAGAATTTCGACATATGCAGGAATAAAAGCAGACTTTCTCTAATTTGGACGCCCACTTTCGACGATGCCATTTTAGAACATAGGCTAAACCTATAAGGCTCTGCCAATCTAGACCATAGGCTGTGGCATCTTTCCGCATAGGCTTCATTCTTAGTGACGCTCGATTATTGATTGTGCGCAGCTCCTTATGAAAGCATGTCGCGTTTCCACTAATCAACTGCAGGTTCTCCACTTGAAAGCATACATTGTTGGTGCATTGTTTCACTGTGAAGCTTATTTGGCTTTAGGTCAGCAGTGGCGGTACGTGCGGTCGCAACCATACAGTGTTTTCTGTCTGCGTTTCATGTCATAGTCGATTTTCTTTAGTATTCACAATTGATGAAGTCAGAAACAATAACGTAAACTCTTTGTTTCATTTGTCGCGCAATAGGGCCGCAACTCCCGTCAACATTAACGGTGACGATCTTCGCGATGGTGTGATTGAACGCGAAGAAGAAATGTTGGTGGAGGTTGCACAGGACGGCGATGAGGGAGTCGCCGCAGATGAAACGCTCGGTGTTGGCGCGGAAAACTCATTTGCCACCGCAATTGCGGTGCGAATGCAGAAAACGGTGCTTTGGGAAATGCTAGCCGTGGTGGTCGTTGGGCTAGAATAAGTGATGAACAGCACGCAGCAGTGACTGCTGCATGTAGGGAACGTAGAGCCTCACAGACCGCGGAACAGGAGGAGGCAGCGAATGCTGAGCGTAGGAATAGGAGAGCCGCGCAGCCTGCTGAAGAACTTGAGGCAAGGGACGCAGCGCGCAGGCGTCCAGCTCGACCTACTCTCGAACGAGTAGCTGTTGCAGGTACCCCCAACACCGCTCTAGCCTAGCTTCATGATTAGAGTCGAATGACTGTAATATACGCCGCAACGAGCGCTGTCAGGCTGTACATTTTGTTGCAGAAAGGGGGCATTTGCCTCACAGTTGCTGCCACAACGAAAAGGGTATTATTTCAAAACCAGTTATGGTGTGCACCGCATGGCTTCCAATGCCCTTGAGAAAATCGGTGATGCAAAAGTATCGAATGTGCCGAACGACAAAACCAGCAAAGCCGTCTCAAGTCTGCTTAACATTGGTGATAGTGGCAAAGAGCTCGAGTATCTTGATGAAGGTGTGCAGGAACAAAATCTCCCTATGTACGGTCAGCTGTATGATTTTGTTGAAGCGGCTGAGTTCCGAATGAGAATTGCGATTACCATAGGGTGTCACGCAGAAGTTATGCTGACAATGGACCACGTACTGCGAAAGGTAAATCCATACGCTGCGCATTATAGGTGGTTAGGAGAAGCAACTCGCGAGGAGGAGGAGCGTGTTAGGCGTGAGGATGATTAGTTGCGCGGTATGAGAATGCTGTTCACGCGTTTTGATTCCGACGACCGCAGGTGTTACAATTCCCCCACTGGTCCCAAGGAGTGCGCGTTCGTCAGTGAATACGGAAATGTTTCGCGCAATGTTGATATCGCTGTGCATGCGAAGCACAATCGGACTTGCATGCGCATCGAGAATAATAGACGCCATTGACGCTACTGATTCCTAACGGCGACCCCGGTTGGACCATTGGTATTCCGGATGACCAAAACGCCACCGCGCGCAGCAACACTGTCACTCCGCTGCAGTTTTACGCGCATAGAATTGTCATGCGTAGGGATGTGTTCAATCCGTTACATATGACAGGATGACTTAATTATTGTTCGTGAGGTGTGCTCTCGATGATAATAAAATTAGCTGGGCGGCAACACGTTCGAGCTTCTCGAGGTTTGTTTGAAAACGTTTAATGTTTGGTTTGAATCGAACTGCTTTATATCTTATGTAAACATTTTCAAATTGCGGCCCGTTAGACGGCCAGAGTAGCGGCTGCAGGCCGCTATTAATTAGTATAAATAGTATGGATGGATAGCTCATGGTTCACAATTTGAAATTCGCTTCGCACCGTAGCCATGCTCCCACAAAGCATTAATCAACGCTTTATTTTCCTCAGTGTGCATCACTTTTCGCCGATACGAGACAGCAGTTCGATTATGCGTGCACTCAGCGGCACGGCAGAAAGATTCTCGAATTAAAACGCTGTGACTGTAAACGCGCGCGAGTCCAATTTCCCTAGAGGGGTGTCCGCAAGGGGAGAGAAGTGGAGGAAACAGTGAGTTCCTTCTCCGGCTGGTTATGCTCGCGGCAAGTGTGGCCGGCTACACTGGTCCGTCGCAGGCTTACCTAGAATAAGCTACTGCATTTAAAAAACGACTAAATTGATTGTGACATAACTTTGCATGCATGTGCTCATTCGATGTGTTATTTCGTGCATACTATTGCTTTGCGCATTTGAGGACTGACTATGAGAAGCAAGAAATCGAAAAGTCCCAACTTTTTTTTTGAGACAGAGTGTATGTTCCTCTCTGAGAGCATCTAGACTGATCTAGAGTAAGGAAATCGCGCCTGCTCACCTTCAATTGCGCATCCTCTCAACACAGAATCGCTCCAGCAAATTTAAAGCTCCAACTCTTCGGGGTTGCTGAGAAGACCATATCTCGCTCTTTTGAAGATGCAAGATGTCTCGAAAGCCGAGAAAGCCTTACAGGCCCAACAGGTAAATCGAGGGTTGAAGGACTGTCGTTAATAATTTCCATTTATGCTCATTTTGGCGAGGAAGCGCTTATTTGGTGGTGCATTCGGCCGGTTTCCGTCGAATGAGTGTGGTATTCCGTGACAGACCTAGATAATCATAGACCTAGATAATCGATCCACTGCATTTCGGATTTGATAGCGAAATTTCTGGCTTCCGGCAGTGTAACTTGATGGCAAAAAATATACCGGACGGCCGAAAAGGACTTCTCGTCCTAGCGTCCACACAGCCGCAACAACTAACGAGGGAGAAGTCGAGAAGTGGGGAATTATTGAGATGTCGAACGAATTTTGAAGCTTCAGTGTTTCTGTCTGTACAATATTTCTATCCGGACAAAACATTTTCGTATTCGTTTCAGTGAGGAAGCCGCCTTCTTCCTGAACGGTAATGCGAACAATCACAACTGCTCATATTGAAGTTAAGAGACCCAGCGCAAAAAAAGTGACAGAAAGTCAACGTCTGGGCGGGAATTCTTCCTAGCAAATTATTGAACCCTTCTTCAGTGGGAAGAACCAGCGAGATGGAGCTTAACTCCAACAACTAATGGAGGTAAAAACCAATGAAGAAATAAACGGGCCTTTTAAAACCATGAAAAAAACACCGCACCAATTAGCATGTGCTGTCATCTAGTGACCACTTTGAAGATTAACTTATCCGAAAATTCCCGTTTCCTCACTTTTGCCACAACCCGTATACGGAGCCTGCATACCAAACGTTCAACTTTACCATGGCATTGTATGACGTCATCCTTCCAAATCCACGCGTGCGTTGTTTATACCAGAATCTTGGTATACGTCGTCTATCCCTGATGACGTCATTACAATCAACCCCTTCAACGTCAATTGAGATTATCGGTATATTCCCCATGAGTAGTCTGAAAACGAGGCAGAAATCTACATACATATAATTTGGGATCCTTCTCCTAAGGTTGTATTCTCCATGGCAAATGAACATTGAAATATGATCGCAGTTTAATTTTAAACATAAACCAACGGGGAAGCAAAGACAAAGCGGTCGATCGCATCAAAGACCTCGTAAGTAATTCGTAGCGCATGAAAAAGGCCTCATTTCACCCTATGCAGCTGACTGGCTGCATGCAGTTTCCGTTCCCACAAGGAATAATGCCGGTCAGAATTGGACGAACGATCATGGCCTTAGTACCGGGGCTCGCTCACCCTTGCCTCTTTGACGGAGTAGATACAATGGCAACAAGAAATGACATTACGTGAAACTCGAGAACCTTCGGACGGTCCGGAAGTAGTGAAATCCAACCGATTTCGTTTCGATCTACCCTGTCAATCAGTTATTTCGTAAACGGATGGAATTCTTAAATATTGCGCGTGTCGATTGGAACATGCAAGAAAATACACTCACTGCATTCCTCTCCCTCATCCAGATATCCTTCCATACACTGGCACAGTGAATCGAGGCACACGGAATTGTTCGGGTCGCATGGCTCCCCATCGGGTGAGCATTGATCTCCCAAACCCTGTCCTATTAAAAAAAAAATCTAAAAAACAATCTAGCATTTCTCAACTTTGTTATTAGCAGACTTACACTCACCCTGGGCGAAGGAAGCACAACACGATGCGCCGAGGACGAGTAAGAAGGCTGCTCGCATTGCGTCTCGCGTCCTGGCCGTGCGAATACTGCATTATCTTCATGGAGATCCAGGGAGACTGTCTGGGGGCGAGTCCTGCTCTCCTCGCATCGAAAAGCGATTGCGAAAAACTTCAAGTGGCTTTGACGCTCTAATTTCGGGATCGTGTGAGCCATTTCCCGCGAATGGTTGTCGAGCATATCTTCTCCGGGGATCGTATGGTTCTCAAAACGTGCCGATGTAAAATTTGAAGAAAAGTAACTGCTAAGTAGGCCGTCCAAAAAAGATGGACGCCACGTTATCTTGCATGAGTCAACTTGCCGAGGTCGTGCTTCTTTCTCACTTCTCTGTTTGTCACAATTATCAAGATATGTTCTTCACATACTGGACGAATGATATGGTGATTTTTCGGACTATTCTAGGCGAAATACGACATTTAGCAGCTGAGGCTTTGGGCTCTCGTGTCATGGTTCGGAAAAGTGTTATTACACTTTTCCGTTTATCTTATCTTAACATTCAAGGGTATTCACATCACAGATGAAAGGGTGCATGTACGGCACAGGAGCCACAACACCGAAGGAAGGCACAAGTGATTTTACCGATTACTTCATTGTTCAGATTCTCCCCCGGAAAAGGTCACGGTGCCAGGGGTCGGGGGTCTCGGTCAGAAGTCAATCGGTCATCCAGCCCGGTTTTTCATGTCTTCCTGACCCGCATGTTTGCATCATAGATTCAAATGTCGAGCAAGAAATGGGGGCTGGAGAACTTTCAGATGGGGATGCAGACAGGAAAAAACCCCTAAAAAGTCCGGAATCCAGTTTATGGAAATGAGAGTGATGACGCCAGGGCTTCTTGCGCTTTTCTTAATATTTAGCTAGAACATGGTATATCCTGGCGAACGAGGAAAGACGTGCAAGCTTTATCTGTATGGAGGGAGGAGCGAACCGGCACAATTCTCTCACCCAATATGCGACACTTCATAGTGCCTAGATAACTTTTTTTTTTCTCGAAACACTCGAGCTGCGGAGCAACTGATTTGCCAGTAAGTGCTGAGGCCGAGAAAAAGCTCTTCTTCTGCTTCACAGGAAGGATCGATGAATGGAGGCCCGTAGACGATGACAAAAGTTGCGGCTGTTTCAGCGTCTTGGCTAGCATCGATGACGACCAGACACTAAAAGTACTGAAGAGAATGCAGTTTCGGGGTTAGCTTGCGGTCCTTGGCAAATGCACCACGGACGAGACAATGGCTACAGTTGAGGAAAGTCTTCCAAGGCTGTTTCCGTAATAAGGTATGCACAGTTAAAAAAAAGTAGGTTGAGAATGTGGGTACATTCTTTCTGCATAATTGTGATATATGGAAAATATGAAAACTAGCTTAGACAAGTCGAAGCGCGAAAATGGGGCAAAACCACTTCCCAGAAAGATCCCATGTCCCTCTCGGAGGCTCCTAGAATGTCGACATGACGCTAGTTCGGCAATTAGTGCGGATAATTTTGTGAAAGATGCAGAACTCCATTAAACTGAAATTTCCCATACCTCATGAATAAGTGTCAGCTATGAAAAGTAAGCAAACGCATCCAACAAATGATGATCCTTCAGCCTTCGATGTATTCAATGCAAGGTGTCCAAGAATTGACTAAATGTAGGAGGCTTGGCAACCGGGCCGCTCTGACCTAAACTTCGGTTACCTTAGCCTGAAGCCAGGTGAAAGGACTAATTTTCAGTTAATTCCGGAATATCCTGCATATTTGAAGTACGTACAAAAGTTTCCTAGGTAAAAAACTACCAATAGTGATGAGAATACGTTGATTTGTTTCAGTGGTCATGAAGAGTTTGTCACAAAATCTGATATTGTTGAAGTCGAGTTCCAACCTTAATGGGAACCGCTCACGAAGATCTCAGTTTTTGAGTTCTTTCGCGAGTCATTTTGCCTAGCCTATGGCCGAAAAAGTGATAACGTTGTAGGCATCGAGCTTTAGGCTGAGGTAACTGAGGCTTAGGCCAGAGTGGCGGACCGACAGGGTAAAATGTGCGCCGTTGATCTTTGCTTCCCTGCTGGTCGATACGCATTTTCAGAGCCCTGCATTTCGCGCAGTAATCGCCTCATTATATGAACCCACTGATGCGCCTTATCATAGGCAAACAATTTGCAAGTGGGCGGATTGTTCAAGAGGACTGTTCACGAGTGAAGCACCTCTGATTTGGCCCTTTGAAGATAGAGGGAAAATGGGAGATTGTGGATGGAGAGGATCCTTGGAAAGGTCTGGGACCAGTATTGTTTCCTTCTCCAGCTTACTCGACTCGCACCATCTGCAGCCCCTGGCCCTTCATTCTCGAGAAAATGAATGGTCCTTCTTTATTTTTTTCAAGCCCATCAGACCTTGAAAGGTTGAAAACACATTTCCAAGTTACTTTTTATATCGCCCAGTACGTTCCAGTTATCAGTTCCTGTAGGTACCAAGGCGGTTCAAGTGCATCGTTTAAGCTCAAGTGGTTTTCCGCTTCAAATTCCCTTCAGACCATCTATATTGAGTGGAGTTGAGCTGGATGTTACGCTTTCCGCATGACCATCTTCTCCCAATTCCTTACCAAACGTCATCTTTTTTTTCCTTTTTAGTGAGCCTCCTTTCTTGAAAGGAAAGAGACCACTTATAGACCCGTCCTGTCCGTCCGTGTGTCTCACTTAGGTTGTCCAACGATAATTGAAAAAATATAGGTCTGATCAATGCGAACATTGGCATGCTGGTAGATAGGAACAAGATACAGGCTGAGTTCGTTTTGTGGTGAATTTGCACCAAAATTGGCATTTTTATTGAAAATTTTGGATTTTTAATTTGGTCACTGAGGGGAAGGCGACCTGTGAGTACTTCAGGATGTAATTACGATGCGCATGCGCGTACGACCGAGGCATTGGGCGCGACGCCGTGTCAACAACCAGAGCTGTCATCTCCCTACAAACCTTCGTGGCAGATGGATCCAGCCACGCACAGCCCTCGCTCCTCCAATCATCATTTCATGGGCACCGTTTCTCTATTTTTACCAAATATAAATGAGAAATGAGGTTTTTCATGGTCGAAGACCGGAAAGAGATGACATTTTATTCAATTGGGTGACAAAATGAGGGTTTCCTTAACTGAAAGGAGGCCCACTACAGGACTGGGCTTGCCCAACTTGTTTTTAGAACTCATTCGCATCCAGAAGCTTATTGTCCTATCTGACAGAATTGCGTTGCCTTAGCCTGATGCGTGGAGCCTACTACCCTCTGTCTTTCTAGGTCATTGGCTAGGAGGAAGGTCATGAGGCACTGCGTACCATTATAATGTTCGATGTGGATGGGTTTATCGTAACTAATTCAGGTACAAGCTGGTACAGGAACCTTAATTTACAAAATTTGTTGTAAAAATGCCAGAAAGCAGGACCTTTGCAGGAAGTCGAGAAGAAACTTATATGGCAGTTGCTAGCAGTCTTAACGCGCGCTAAGACAGGGTCATTTGCACGGAAGCGGTGAAGACGTGCACGTGGTCGATGTTAATGGGTTCCTGTGTAAGTGAATTCAGGTTCATTGATGTGAAAAACTCGCCAAACATCCATGAGGAAGTGAGAGTAAAAAAAAATTCCTGGAGTCGTCCTTGCAGGGTTTGCCGATACTCACGACTGTTGGCTCTATCATAATTTGGAGCCAAAGAACAAATAAAATCACTCCCAATCACAATCAAGGCGGATGAAGGAACCAGACGTAATTCAGATTCTAAGTGATCTATAACTGTAAGAACAAGCTCATCCAATTCAGGCATGTAGATATTTTAATTTTACCAATAAAGGGAAGTACACCCCAAGTAAAACTCAGACTTAGGAGTTGTTTCTTCCCAATTTCATCATAAGAGAATTGGAGGGAGGAGTGCTTTCCAAAAGTTGTAAGGACGCCAGATCGAATCGAAGAGATGGAGCTGGAATATGCTTTCATTCCACATTCATCTAGAAATACGAGGTATTTTACCGGGATTAGGAAGGTTTGTTTCCTGCAGAAGAAGCAGCTTAAAACGGAATTACTTTAGACAGATGAAATTTCGAAAATAAATGGCAAGTTCCAGCTAATCTATTACGTCCCATTTCAACTACATATATCCGTAAGCATTGTGAACGCCTGGTGTGGAACTTGTGGGAACACAGAGCACTTTATTCGCATAGAATTCCAAGACTGCAATTGCAGAACAGGGTTAACTATTGGGTTGGCCGGGAAGTTCTTGCAGTTTCAGACAATATTTGAGAAAACAATTTTATTCAGCAACTATACAATATCACTCAACAATGTAAGCACCATTGTGTTCCACTACGTCTCCACCTTCCAGCTAGGGAATGGATTTCGCCGTGGTAGAACGATGGGGGCTGAGACTCCAAGAACTGTCGCAAGTAGCATTCGAGGTCTTTCTGGTCGTCCAACTTTTTCTCTTTGAGGCGGTTCTGCAGGGCCGAACAGCCCGAAAGCCCAGAACAGATCCCGAAACTCGTGAAAAAGGGTGTGTCTCTCTTCGATGAAAACCGCCTCGCCCAGGAGGCTGAAAAACGGCAACGGCGAAAGGAAAAGGCCGAGAACATCGTGATCTAATCCTCCCCTTGAGCATCACCTGCAACATCTGTCATAGGATCTGCGGCTCGAGGATTGGCCTCCTCAGCCATCAGCGGAATCACCAACCCCGACCTTGACCTGTAGAAGACATCATCCTCGACCCCAAGGAATCGCCGACGACGACACAAGTGGACGGAAGCTGGTCCTGGCGTCACTGGGTCTCTCTGGGCCAGTGATTCATTTCTTCAGACCGCAACGCAGGAACCAGGATTGGAGGAGAAAAGGACTAGGTGGTAGTTTGGTCGCCCCCCCCCCCCCGGCTACGCCACTCACCTAGTGCCGTGCCGGCTGCTCTGTGACAGTATTCAAATTATTACATAGATAGTTAGTAACAGTCATGTAGTGGTGAGCGTTTACCCAACAAAAAATGATGTGACACTTGCAGCAACCTTGGCTTCCTCACTGCAGTAGAAGGGATCCTTCCAAAGGCTGTTTGGAACAAGAAGATGATATGGCTGAATGGTTATGGGATTGTGGGGGATAATAACGTGCAGCATTAATCGTCGCTGCATTGCACTAGCTAAGCTAGCAACCTTATCTCCGCCCGCATCTGGCATGCGTTACCTCTATCTTTAGATAGACCATGCTTAGAAGCGTTGTAGGCAAGCGAGAATGGCTGAACTATGCGTGATGCTAGAAATGAAGAACAGTTATGGGATGACACCACTTGCATGTAAACGTTTCTCGCGTAGATATTCGTGCCTGCATACTTCCGAAAATGCGGCGTATTTTCATATTGTGCAATCTGCTACCACTTTGCCACTAAACATAGCTTCTTATCATTCAAGATTGCAGGAGGGTCAAGAGTTGAATCGCGGACTCGACGACATGGGGCGCCCACTAGTGCTCGAATCGAAGAGAGATTCGAGAAGCAAGTTGGCCAAGGAAGGGTGAATACATTCGCACTGAGGAAGAAGTTGGTGATCACTTGGCACGTGTGCGATCAGACGGTATCATGCTGGAAAGTGCTGGCTGAATTATCCTGAGTGAAGTGGACCAGTACCGGTTCCAGGAATTCATCCACATTATTCAGACCTGTACGAGTCAATCAGATGATCACCATATGAGATCGTCCAACGAGACTATTGGCTTCCCATACATTACTATCGTGCTCTGAAACGCACGCGTCCAGAAACCGCTCCATCCGGTTTCTTCACTCCTGTTAGAAAGCTAGGCAGAACTTAATAAAACCCTTGTCTCGCTGTTTGATCACGTTTTCAAATTTATTTTTACGTTTCTTGCATTAAACAATGATGGCGTGTTGTTGAAATGATATGTAAGTGACGTTTTATTTATTGATTTGCAATATCTGTCAGTCACGACGGCCGAATAACTTACATTTCATTGCCACTATGAGGTAAGCTACAATACATTGATCACCTTGTTCTCTACTTTCTATTCGTTACTGTAGGGGAAGGTGGGGCAAAACGGGGCGCTTCAGGGAAATAGCCAAAATTTAGTACCTAGGAATTGGCGTAGCACGTTGAGTATTGGTATGCAGTACCATTCATGTCTTGCCTACGAACAGGATTCAACGTCATCGCAAAATCAGCGGCGGTTTTTTTCCCCACAACAATTCTAAAAGTAGCTGCGAAATACCTCTGCGGGGCAAGACGGGGTGCGCCTCCAAATATTGTTTTACAAAGTTGATATACATATTTGCCTAATCAGATAGGTCACAGAACAGAAACGTCAATAAAATATATACAAGTAGCTAACTGATGATTTTCCTCATGTTTTCCCGTGTCTTCATTTCATGCTTATTTATGAAGTTCCCAGAACAGAGACCGTAACGAAACATCCACAAAACACAAATAGATGCTTTCTCCTTTCCCCAAGTCTTCATTCATACAATGGTCAAAGAACAAAAACAGCAATGAAACATCTATAAAAACTGTTTTTTCTCCTGTATTTCCCTATTTTCATTATATACCTATTTACTAAGGCCACAGAACGGAACAACAATGAAATTTTTAAGGCAAAGCAATTATTGCTGTTTCAACTTGTTATCCATGTATTCTTCATAGATGCAAATTTAAAGAAGTCACAGAAAAACACGTCGTCATCGATGCCTGCAGAGTTGTCATAAGCCGAATTCCGGTGACCCAACCTTCACTGGGTTTTAAGCGAGGTAAAGAATCGGAACAGTAACACATCGCGTCAGCTTGAGCCTCACTATTGGAATATATATTCTAGCCAGAAGAGAATATATATATGCAGCCGCTATACCGCCCCATTTTGCCCCATCAGCACTGTCTGTGATTAAGACACTGTCAAACAAAAGGTGAGTGAACAATGCAAAACATTGACCAAGTAGTAGTTCACATTTTCACCTTCAGCCAAAAAAATATCGGACGCCTCCAATGTTCCCATGTTACTTATTTCGCTCATGAAAAACTCGAAACAAAATAAGAAAAGTCGATGTTTTCTTACTTTGCTTCTAGAGTGTTTACTAATTCAGAAAGCGTCGCGTTGCCTGAAAACTTGCACCTGTAGTAGGAGGTTATAACAAGGTAAATAGCCGATAGATGGTAGCCGATAGTATGGTTTGGGTAAAATCTGAGATGCCCCGTTTTGCCGATCGCCCATCTTCCCCTACTATTAGAGGTACAAGTTTGCTTGATGCTGTAGGAAGGTAGATAAGTCCCAGATGTGGGATTTTTGGATATGTCCCACAGTGCTTGCATCCGTTTTATCCTGAAATGGACACCGAAGAGGAGAAGCAGGCTCCCATCTTCATGCCGTGTGTGTAGTCAGACACGCAGGCGCACGCACTTACTGATAGATGGATCTGGTGAATTCCCAGAAAATCGTTTGTTTTCACCATATTTTATGAGCTTAACACATTGCGTGCCAGACATTTTCCCCCGTCGATCCGCCATTCTGACCTAAGCATGTTACCTTAGCTTGAAGCTCGATGTTTACAAGGCTATCACTTTTTCGGCCATAAGCTAGGCAAAAGGACTCGCGAAAGGACTCAAAAACGGAGATTTCTGTGAGCGGTACGCAAAGTGTTAAGATATATTACATTAATTTTAAAATGATAATGCTTGAAGTTATACAGGCTGGGGATCAACAAAAGAAGTATTTGCGAATTTTCTCTTTACCACAACATTCTACGGCAGTTTCGTCGTGTTGGATGGTACCTGTGCTAATCCCAGGTCATTAGCACCAGTGAGATGCAATCATTGCGCACTCTTTTGAATTCTAATGTGACTCATGTAAACACTTGCAGATGTGGTGCTCCATATGACGACTTCCAGAATTGCTTTTATCGCTTACCCGAGCAGAGGTGCCTTCTGGAAGTGATAGTTCAGTCATACCGAGTCTGGTCGCACATATTCCACCCCTCCCAGCAGAGTGAAAAGAATACAATAAAACTATATATTTTTGTATTATATAATCAACGGTAATAATATATTTATTTCATCATGGTATTTACCGTGACTACAACAAAAAACTGCATGAATGGGAGAAATATTATGCCTATTAACTTGTTAGTTTTCTAGTTAGACTTCTGAGTAGAATGCACCCTCGATTTAATTAATAGATAATTTTGTGAATAGAAATATGGAAATAAAAGAAAATAATACGGACACGGCACAGCTTACATTCCAATGGAGGAACTGGATTATGTCAACAATTTTGGCGAATACCCCTAGTTGATAGAAGTCCCGTTGTGTGCTTGGCGGCTCGTTCCGATTGGCTTCTTGGCGACTGCTCCGAACGACTGCTACTTGACGAATCACTCCCGCGGTGCGACGTTAACGCCGTCACCTATATCAACCACAGCCAACCCCAAGACAATGGGACGTAAGTAACTCAGATGATAGGCGTTTTGAAGTGGTACTATGTAAGTTTAGAATTGAACATTCCCGTACAAAATGTATTTTCAAGATAACTTGTGAGCAATCCACACTCTGTGGTAGGTGCCATGTTTGAGACTATTAACCATATGTAGTTGAATTGCATAAGCTATGAGGAGGAGATGAACATTATGAAATTAAAGCTACAAACAGCTGGTATTACTGCCCCTTTAAGTCTACCATTAGTAGTTGGAGACATGGAATATAATGGTCTCCGGGCTTCAGATGCAGTATTAGTAGCTTTTATTCAAAAAACTTTCCTGGAAAATATAGAACTTCTATTCACATTACAGACGTAGCGTAAATAAGTTACATCTATCCTTGTCAAACCTCTGAATTTACAAGGCACATTACCACTTGTTCTGTTTCGTGTAAGTCCCCCTGATCGACGCAGTGGGACAGATCACTAAAATTTCAATAGAATGGGATACTGTGTCTGTACTAGGTAATCACTGCAAACCTCTCCATTTGCTACTAATCCATCCACGCATTGACAAGTCTATGATCCTTCGTCTCCGACGCATTCAGAGTTTGCTGTCGTGCAATTTGCAAGGACGGCGTCGCATGGTTCCCCCAGACCGGGACTTTCACCAATTGTGTAAAAGAAATGCGGAGAAAGAGGCGAGTGGGATAACACTGATGAAATCTGCCAACCTATCCCATGTGTGCACGGAATCTCGTCGTGGGGAGCGGCAGAGGGGATTTCCAACGCCGTTCGCTCTAGGAATGAGCAAAGCAACGAGATCCTTCGCACAGGAATAGATCCAAGTCTAAATTTTTTTAATGGTCCTCCTCTTTCTTCTCCTTGACGTTTTGCATCGAAGGAATGGGGAAGTTTAGGATGACATCGAGATCGAGAATCTCGCCGCAAACTTTGGGTGGGTTTCGCGCATACCGCTCCCAGGAAAACTGCGTGAATGTTAGTTTCATGGTTTTTTTTTTTACTATGTGGAGAGATTAGTGAATATCCGCAGAAAGCAAGGTATAGTTAAGTCACTCAGTTCCTTTTTTTCTGCAAAGCAGTCATAACATTGCATCATTTGAGAGTGAAACTGCAGAACATTTTCAATACTTTCAATATCGAGGTTCTAGTTCACCGTATCGGATAGGAGTGTTATGTCCAACGCAAACGTTGTTTCAACCCTACACAGCCAAGTACGAGAAGAAACGTGCAAGGAGAGGTACGAATGTGACAGGTACATATGTGTCCCTCGGGTCCGCATGTATACCTCTGTGTGTACCTTTGTGCGGACGTGATCCAGACGTACACATGCGTACGTTGCAAAGGCAGATGTCCGGGTTCTCAATGCAATACAGAAAATAGGCATAAGATGGCGTTTATGTTCCCCCAAACATTCGAACTCGAGTCAGGACGCACCAGACCTTAGGAGAAAAGTTTTCTTCCTTTCTCTATATTCATGTTATTATGATACTTGTAAGGCATTATTTGGTAAAAGTAAAATCATTTTTCAATGGCAAGCTTTGATTCTGGAAAATTTTAAATGTTGGGGTTTAGCACAGGAACAGAAAAGTGAAGCCTGACAGGTTAGGAGTTTTTACTCTCGGATAATTAAGCAGCAAAATGTCAATAAACTTAGAAGATTGTCCTTGAGAGCAGGATGGACTTATTACCTGCTGTCCCCATGATGACTAGAGAGGGCACTATTCATGAGACGGCCGGCACGTCCTTTGCGAAATTGAGACTGCCGCGCTGTCAGCGTGTTTTCTGTGACGGCTGTCAGAGACGTGGTGCCGGATGATGGTGCCATTAAAACTCTCTTCAAAGCTCCTCAAAACTGATAATTACGGTTCGTGAATAAGTTTTAAGCCCGAAATGAGGTATGCATGGGATCCTAAAGAAAAGACTCCATCTGAACTTTCTGAACTGAGATGAGGATACCCATGTGTACCTCAATCTGCCTCTGTACCTTTTCAACGAACGTGTCACGTGGTTGGCGTTATGGCGCTGTTGAGGGATACGTATACGTGTGGAGGCTTGCGTGGGTTCGCGCCAAGTCTCACGTGAACATGGAAGAATGTGGTAAACAGGATTTTTACGAGTAAGGTTTAATCCCTTCAATAAGACATCCTCCAAGTGGAGGTCACCAGGATTTGGGGAGATGGTTGGAGGAGCTGTTGGCTGGAAGTGAGAGAAGACTTTCGAGACGCTCTGCCGAGAAGTGGAGAGTCGGCAGGCGAGAATGGCTCCGTTGAGAAGTGTTGTATCGGCGGGCGTAGATGGCACCGTCGAGTATTGTTGAATCAGCGAGGATAAATGGCTCCGTTGATTAGTGTTGAACGAATGCTCCACGAATGCCCCGAATATCCGGAGACCTCCACCTTTTAAGGGCAAGACTGAGCGGAGAAAGTAGTTCTCCGAGCCAAGGTGAAGGGGCTAGTACATGCCCCATGGCGAGGGCGAAAAGGGGTGAAAGGAAGAGCATCAGTGGGCAACGAGAACATGCCAAGCGTATTTTACGACATACGTATGTATCTCATAACGTAGAAAATATGTACCTCACTGTACGTTTATGCTTAGCTGCGTAGAACTCCCAGATACAGCATGACGGCCTGCCAACCGTCGATTTTTATCGACGGTTGGCAATCCTAGGGTCAAGTGACGGATTTCTTGTTCATCTGTGAAAAAAACTTTCGAAATCATGAAGTAACACTGCACGGGCGCCCTAAAGAATCTGCCTATCTGGGAACCGAAACTTCAACTTTCTACATTTAGACACCGGAATTTTAGTGATAGGAATTTCCCTTCCCAAGTGCATGGGGGCTTGGGAAGGAAATGAACGCTTGATTTATTTGGGTTTGAACACAGCATCTCTGCCACTGGAGTTAGACGAACTGTCGGGCCATTTACGTGACTGCCCTATTTCAAAGTCACGTCACCCCTCCCATTCATCATGTTTAAAGAATATCCAGAAGCTAGACTGCTGTGTTCAGGTCACGAGCGGGGTTAGATAATATATATTTTACTGGGAGCTCGAAGACAGTTCAGGGTAATATTTGATGAATATCATATGGACTGGCATGGAATCTGTTGAGATGTCCAATAATGCTCACTTGCAGGATGTGTGTGATTTTTCTCCAGAACCAATCTAACTCATTTTTACTTTTTGTTAGGATGTTCAATTCATAGCGCTGAGGGGGAGGGCCACAAAAAAAAGATTTCAACGTTTAGGCGATGCCATTTATCCTAAACGACTACGTTACTGGAGATTGGAGAGTTGCTGCTAGAGGATAAAAATGCTCCGGCCCACACATATGTCACTGAGGCGAACTTCCTCATGAAGTAAGAGGGGAAAGTTCATCCCCAATCCGCGTGCTGACCAGGTCTCGCAATGTGCGATTCTTTTTTCCGCGCGTGAAGTTTCAGCAGAAGGGTCGTCGTTTTGATAGTAGCTTGCACCTCCTCAACCTACGATGGCACTTAAGGTGGTTGCAAAAAATGGCCATCATTTCCTCTTTCCTCAGGCTTAGCAGGTTTTTACCTAGAAATAGTTTCGGAACTTTTTAACAGGCCCTTGTATATTTCGACATTTTTGGCTGCGTCTCCTCGACCAAGGCTTCCATGAGTCAAGCACCTTTTGGACGCCCCATCTGCGTCCCATCCAACTACATGCTGATCAGACAAGACTACTCACTGCAAACGTCTCCATCCAGTACATATCCATCCTTGCATCGGCACTTCTTTGATTCAGCATCTCCGACGCATTCTGCATTTTCGGTGATGCAATTTTGTATGATTGAGTCGCATGGTTCGCCCAGACCTGGATCCGGATTAGCTTCTAAAAATAAACAAAGCAGAATATGTAAACAAAGAAGTTATCACTCAATGTATTTTAAAAAGAAATTGTGTTTGCGCTGAAAATAGTCCTTGTTAATAGAAACAGCTTTGTTAAAACAAGTCACCAAAATCCCTGGAATAATTTTACTTTTATGCAGCATTTGATGAGACGCTTTCTCTTTCCCAAACCATAAAGAATCCCTCTAAGTGATAGTGGAATTGCTTCAGGAGGAACTGCTTCGCCTGTAATTTGTATACTTACCACAGTGATCTCCTTCTTCCTGGAATCCTTCGTTACAAGTGCACATCTCCTGACAAACAGCATTTTCTACACAGTCTTCCGGGTAATTCTCGCAGTTTCCCCCTGGAGGCACCTCTGCAGAAATTGCACCAAAATCAGCTTTCACACATTTTCACATTGACATAAAATAGCGGTAAAAATAATCTGTCGGCGGTGTTACTGTGATTTTATATTGAATTTGAATACTATCTATAGGGTGGGAATGATCATTGCTCTTTAACATTACTTACGTCTATAGTTCATATAGTATGTTTACGAGGATTAAAATGAAACGCTTTGAATCATAGGTCACCTTGTAGCGCAATAGCATGACATGGGGAATGGACTTGAAAGAGTTGATTTTGATGGCGGCAATAAATTCCCCAAAAAAGGCCATGAAAAACAATTCTAAAACGTTCTCCATGCTTTCAACAATGCGACAGTGACTCATCTTTCGTCCAGACGTTGCCTCTGTAGCAGCATAGCTGCAGTTGAAGAAAAATGTCAGCGGGGTTGAACTTCAGATTGGATTCAAGCATTTTAATGTCATCAAAAAGCTTATGATTTCACACCTAAACTTGGAAGACCGGTTGTGTTTTTTTCGATACAATCAAAATGAATCGTTCATCTCATGTGGCAAGATGAATGAAATCCTAGTCCCATTCAGAAAAGAAATCAAGATGCTGTTCGATTGTGATCAGAAAATCATAGGTTTTCATTGTGATCTGAAAGAGAAAAAAATTGTCATCAGAACAAATTGAATGAGAATTCCAAGTGCGAGGGTCGTTCCAAAAATAATGCACAATTTGCTCTTATTTCAGTAAAAAAAAATTATTTCGCAAAACGACTTTACAGCCGTTCAATATAATCACAATCCTGTCTTATGATCGCCTCCAAACACTTTAGTAGATTTTGCAAACCCGAAAGCAGGCCCTCGGTGTTGATGCGGCGGATAGCTCGGGACACTTCAGTGGAAGCCTCCTCGATGTTTCGGAAACGTTTGCCACGAAGTGGTTCCTTCAACTTTGGGAAAAGCACAGTCAGGCGGACTCATGTCAGGACCACCTGACTATGGGTGGGAGGAACTTCCCCCCCCCCCCCCCCACCCATAGTGTTCCAAAAGTTCAGCCACAGTAACTGCTTTGTGTGGCCCCAGCGCTGTCGTGCAGGAAGAAAACGCTGGTCGCAAGCATATCAGGTCTGTAGGTGCGAATTTTTGGGCGTAAGTTTCTTTGGAACCTATCCTATTCCACAACGGGGTGATTGCGACTGATACCCTATCAGTCGCAATCACCTCAAGGGAATATTGCAACAACAGCCTACTACAGAAATTTTCTCAAGTCCTGACATGAGTCCGCCAGACTTTGATCTTTTTCCAAAGTTGAAACCACTTTGTGGCAAACGTTTCCGAAGCATCGAGGAGGCTTCCATTGAAGTGTCCCGAGCTATCCGCCGCATCAACACCGAGGGCCTGCTGACGGGTGTGCAAAACTTACCGAAGCGTTGGGAGGCGATCATAAGACAGGATGGTGATTATATTGAAGGTCTGTAAAGTCGTTTTGCGAAATAATTTTTTTATTACTGAAATATGAGTAAGTTGTGCATTGCTTTTGAAATGACCCTCGTATATGCTAGCGGCCTGTTGCCATAATTGCGGCTTTCTACCGAAGGACCTATACTATTTTGTCACGGTTCATTAACTAATAACAGTCTCAGCCATATTCCCGCTGGCAAAATTTGACCAACACTTCACGATGGAACATGTATGCATCAAAGAGACGCCAAGCCGCATCGTGCTACACCAGCGAGTATGGGCAAAAAATAACCAAGAACTAGTTCGACATGTGGAAACAAATATGCTAGGAACCATGAAAAACCGAGAAACGAGACATACGTGGGAATAAAACGGACAGTTTGTTTTCCGTTATGAACAAAGTAGTCCCAACAAATGGATTTGACAATCAAAGTAGTACTTTTTCATGGACCATATATTAATATTATGTAACGATGCCAACATCAGTTTTGCCTTACTTCGGTCCATCGATAACCTGAATCTTCAGCGAATCCTCAGCGTAAACTCGCTCTCTGGCAACGTACAACTGCCCATTCGTGAATACTGCTGCAGTCCGACTCGATCGAGTGTCTGTCCCTGAGACTTCATTCATATCCATATCGTAGGCATGCTCGATAGGGGATTGACGTCGACAAAGATCGAACGGCATGCTGACGTCGGATGACGTTTCTAGTGAAACTCCTGGCAGCAAATGAACGCTGCCATGAAGCGCATCCTTGGTCACCTCAACTTGTAACATTTACGTTCGTGTTTCACACGATCATACGCGAGCCGTTCCAAAGGCCGTTCCGATCGAGAGATTCCGCTGAAGCATTACAAAAGCTCCGATTTTAAAGTTTAAGGCGTGGGGAGTCCCGAAGGATTCAGATTGTTGAGGAATTCAACCGAGAAGTTGACCTGACAATCGGCATCATCACCATGAAAGTTCACAGTGTCGCAGTGGTCCCTTGCGAAGGCCTATCTCACTTCAATAACAGCGTAGCGTCATACAATTCCAGTTTTATTGTTATTGCTGTATCGTCCTTGTAATGATAACCTGTTCCGTGACATCGTTCACGAAAAAATAGATGCTGACGAGTGTGTTAGCGATCATAGGCCGGTTTGGCACGCGAATCTGACTCCTGTCAAAACTGACTACTGTTGTGATTTTTGCATGCGCAATTGTGACTACCATAATCGATTTTGCCTAGCTAACTTTGCTACCACAGTAATATGTTGCTCGCCCATTCTACATTAGTAATTTCACGCCAAAATGACTCTTCCATGAACAAATATTTTCTTCGCATATTTTATTTCTGTGATAGCAGTTGGAAAGGTGCAATGATTTCGCTGTTATCACAATGGAGGCCGATGTCTTTATATTTTGGTTCTTCCCAATTTCGATCTGGAGGGTCGAATCGCATTGGTCAGCTTTCACGATGACGCCCTGCTCTTCATCATTCAATGTCTTCTTCGCACTCGCATTTTCTCCACACCTTCCATGCCAGTATTTCAGGTTACTGCCGTGGGCTTCACATAGTCATGTTCTTCATGGACGAGGGGTACCTCCATGGCGGAGGTATGTCGCGATCGACGCGTAGCTATAGTCAGCCATATCTCCACAGACACGTTTTCTTCACACATGAAAACCACCGAACTGATAAGCCTCACAAACACTTTATGCTCGTCTGTTATGCTTCAATTCCTGCACCGATAAGAACCCAACGGATCAAGGCAAGGTTTCAGGGAAGTGATAATCACCCACTCTGACCCTGAAGGCATGACTGGATAAGATATGCTACGAAGACACAGTATAGCCTATTGCAAACAATCTGAGCTGAGAGTAGTCATTTTCGCGTGATAGTTTAAGTCCTGTGTACGCGGATTTTACTATGGTTGTGAATCGGCGTTCACCATTTTTACTATGATAGTGGTTTCAGCGCACGCAACTTTCACTAAAGTAGTCATTTCTACAGGGGAGTAAGTTTCGAGTCCTACGCCAGAGCTAAACTACGTCTGCTTTCAGTGCTGAAGAGCCTCAAGGCTATACTGGTTTCAATGGTAGCGAAGGAGATCAGTGTAGTATTGACTGTGAAACTTAATGTAGTCCCAGACAACTAGTAGCCTATGCAAATGTAGTGATCAGTGAAGCCCTCTGATGGACATTTTCGTTGACCAAAGATATGTGTTCCTCATGGTCTGAAGGGTATGTCCAAATATTATTAATCTACTATGAATAGTAGTCGTGTGGAAAAACCTGTATCTTGAGGAGAACCCTGTATTATTCCTCGGCATGACGAAATCTAGCTCGCTAAAAACCTAGCCCGCTGTTCTCGAAAAAAAACTGTTCCCAATGCTTCACCCCCGACGAAACCTGAGTGAGAAAAAACATTCCAAGATACTACAGGGCGTTTCGTTTAAATTGTACATCTTTGAACACTCATATCTCTGAGAGGACGCAACCGTTCTTTACGAAATTTGACCACAATATAGAGCAACCTAGAGCAATATAGAGCCAAATTATTGGACAGAGTTTCTTAATCGCAGCACCATCTATTGAGTTGAAACACTGATTCTGACAAAACCTCTGAAACCAAGATCTTATCAACTTGATTAAATCTTTTAAAGCTCATCTCATTCGTTAGATAATGCCTTGATCCAGTGGTGCTGAAACTTTCATGATTGTATCTCATCTCCTTACTAAGATATGAATCGTCAAACCTTAGCCACTTAACCCATCCGCTTACACTTAATACTCTCAATGCCATGGATTTTTCCGATGTTTTGGCCTGAGCCCCTGTTACCATAGCCCTGACGCATGAGGCCTACAGCGGAAGGCTATAACTTTTTTGGCCAGAATGCACAAGGTCGTCGAAATGAAGGTTAGGTAAACTGATGNATCTTAGTAAGGAGATGAGATACAATCATGAAATTTTCAGCACCACTGGATCAAGGCATTATCTAACGAATGATGAGCTTTAAAAGATTTCATCAAGTTGATAAGATCTTGGTTTCAGAGATTTTGTCAGAATCGATGTTTCAACTCAATAGATGGCGCTGCGATTAAGAAACTCTGTCCAATAATTTGGCAAAGGTTGCTCTATATTGTGTTCAAATTTCGTAAAGAACGGTTGCGTCCTCTCAGAGATATGAGCGTTCAAATATGTACAATTTAAATGAAACGCCCTGTAGGTATGCGGACTAATCCAACACATCGACCAAAAGGCCCAAACTCAATAATACTGAGCTGTGTGCTTTTCTATTGATATCCCGCTCTTCCTTCACTTTCGTTCTTAGCAGCCGGAAGAGTATGATGGATGGAAATATTGGAATCCGAATTACTGGTTTTAGAGGATCTGTTAGAACTTGATGAAAGAATCAGTGTGTCACATGCACCCGACCGACAGTGCAGTCAGCATAACCATGGAGTTACTGAAATCACAGAAGGGCCAAGACATATTGGTTATCAAATCATGTACTCTTATCCAACATCTTTTAAATGCATCGCGTGACGCTTTGCTATTTGACGAAGGAATATTCAAGATTGTGATCCCAAGAGGTGATTTCACCCATTTCGATATCACGTGTCGAGGTTGAGCGTTCCTTAATATTAGAGAAGGCCTAATCCTCTTTAAGCTAAATAGCTTTGTATTTTTTGTGGCTTATCCTAGTTGCTTACTGTCTAGTACCTAATGTCAGCATTCCCCACCTTTTCACCTGTCCATGAAAGCATCCAGTTTCTTCTTAAAGATAGTCACAGAAGGGGCAGCCACTACTTAGTCATCTAACGCATTCCACGCGTTCACCACTCTGCAAGTAAAAAATTCCTGTCTCGACCTGAGCAGCACCTGCTGTTTGCGCAACTTGAGTCGGTTATCTCTCGTTCTCTTGCTGTCATCAAACTGGAAAAACCTACGACACTCGACATTATCTATTCCTTTAATTATCTTGAAAGCCTGGATGAGATCGCCCCTCCTTAACCTTCGTTCGAGCGAGTACAGTCCCAACACTTCTAAACGCTTCTCGTATGATAGACCCCTGACCTCCTTAATCATTCTAGTGGCCCTCCTCTGTACTCCCTCGAGCGCCAACAATTCGCCCGTATTTGTAGGCCTCCAAAACTGGATGCAATATTCCAACTGGGGTCTTATCAGCGCTGCATAGAACGGAAGAATAACGCGAGATGTCCTACTTGCAACCGACCGACGAATGTAACCTAGAATCCTGTTGCATTTGGCCACCGTCGCTTGCGCGTGCTAGGAAAACTTGAGGTCCTCATCGATAGAAACTCCTAAATCTCTCTCTCCGTTTGCCTCATCCAATGTAACATCGCCGAACGTGTCGAGAGACCTACCGTTGTTTCGACCGACGTGGAGAACTCTACACTCACTTTTATTAAACCTCATGAGCCATTTCTTGCTCCACTCGTCCAAAAGACTTAACTCTCGCTTTGCTCTAGCCCTATCCGCCTTCTCCTTTATGGTAAAACCTATCTTGGTGTCGTCGGTGAATTTACTTATCTTACCCTGTACGTCGAGATCCAAATCGTTTATGTAGACCAGGGAAAGGTTCCAAGGAAAGGCCAGGGTTATGTAGACCAAGGGAAGTGCAAAGCCAGAGCAAAAGTGCAAAACGGAGCAGCTGTCGCCGAGGCGATATATCGTGGCACGATCATCCACCAAGTTCAGGCAAGGACGAAATGGAAATATCGCAGATGAAACAAGTTGGTCAAGTCCAGTCCAGTAGTGGGCCTCCTAATCAACCAACGTTGTCGTCTATTTCCGGTCTTCGACAATAAAAAACCTCATTTATATTTAGTAAACAGACAAACGGTGCCTATGAAACGATGATGGGAGGATGGAGGGCCGCGCGTGGTTGGATCTATCCACCACAAAGGTCGGTAATGAACTGACAGCTCTGGTTGCTGACACGGTGCCCAAAGCTTGGATTGTACGCGCATGCGCATTATGGTCCAGAACCTGAAGGGTTGACGAGCAGGATAAAGCGACGAAACTCGAACGGGTTTCGGCATGGCATGGTGAGGCGAAGAGAGGGGTACCTCTCGCCTCCCTTGAAGACCACCAAATTGTACCATATCTCATTGTTTTCGTCTTTTTCTGCAGCTTGTAATGCTGCAAGAATGAAACGTCTCTAAAATAACACAACCGAGATATTGCGGAAGAAGAGAGTTTGGTTAGAATGAGAGACTGACTGATTAAGGGCGAACTGGGCACGACTAGACCTGAACACTCGTGGGTCTCGAGTCGAACAGTATGAAGAGGCTACTACATAATAGCCTTTTTCACCTCTGCCCGTGGATCCTACATCTAATATATATAGATGATCGTGACTGACTGACGCTAATTCTAACCATGTTCTAGAGAAGTTAGACATCTGAAAATTGGTACACCTGTACCTTTTGGGATGCAGAGTTCAGAAAAAATCTGACTTTGGAGGTACATGCCCTGGGGATTTTTTTAAAGATATATATTGTGACAGATTAGGATGGCATCGAGAGGGTTGGCAGGATGTCACATGTTCGGTGGTGTAGTGGTAGCGCACCTGACTGGCAATCAGGAGGCCTGGGTTCAATTCCCGCCCGTACCTAGGCTTTCTTTCGGCCTTTTATGCCTTCCAAATCGCGTTACTCATTCCCTCTCAGTAACCATATTTTTGCTTTAGAAAAACGGAGAGACGTGGAAAGCTGAAACTTGGCATGGACATGCCTACCGAGACGATGACTTCGGGAAAAATGTAAAATTTCAGATCCATGCCCTGTGGTGGCATATTTTTAGGAGCCGAGGTTTTCACGGAATTTTTTTTTCCCTGCCGTATTGAGCTGTTGTAGAAAGATGAAACTTGGTACATAACTACCTATTGGGATGATATGTGCAGAAAATTTCAGAATTTGGAAGTTAATGCCCCCGAGGGCACAAATTTCAAAGGGAGATGTTTTCAAATAATTTTTTTTCCATCAGTTATATTGATGAACATGGAAACCTGAAACTTTGCATGAATGTGACTACTGAGAGAAGGAGTTAAAGGAAAATGTTAAGTCTCGATACATCCCCTGGGGGAATTTTTTCTAGGGGCGATGTCTAAAAAGTTATTTTGTCGTGGCGAATTGGACAGAAATGGAAAGGTGAAACTTGGCACACGTATAAGTGACATGATATTATTATTATTGAGTTGAGGGAGTATTCAGCTTTCATGGTGCATCCCCTCCTGGCATAGCTTTTGGGTGCGTCGGCTTTTCCAAACATTTTTTTTCACCAGCGAAAAGGGAAAACAAATAATGTTGAAATTTTGTGGGCATGTAGTTCTCTGAGGATTGATTTCCGTAAAAAATATGTAATTTTCGATTAAAACGCCTGAGGGCACATATATTGCAAAGGGCGTATTTATCGATCCAGCAAAACAGAGGACGCTAGAAAGTTTAAACTTGGCAAAGAAGAACCTGATGGATAGCTGAGTAAATAAAAAATTATACTTTTATTATATATAGAGGATCGTGAGTAGCTGACTGACAAGTCGCTATTCGCATGCGGTGTTCAGGAAAAATTATTCTTTGGTGATACATACCATAGGGGCACACCTTTTTGGGGAACATTTTTTCAAATAGTTCTCTTTGCTTCAATCAAACGGTGACACGTGGAAAGCTGAGACCTGGCAAGAACGTGACTGCTGACGCACTGAGCTGAGGAAAAAGATAAAATGTACATAACATTGGAATTTTGGGGGATATTTCTTAAAAGGGGAAATGTATAAGGCTAAAACTGGGTGGCATGGAGTTCCCTGAGTCTACATTTCAGAAGAAAAAAATAATTCGCTAAAACTCATCAGGTCACTTTTTCCTGAATTATTTTTTGATCCAACGAAACAGAGACAGAAAAAATTTTAAATTCCCTCAGAAGTATCTATTTGATGACTGAGTGCAGGAAAAATCCTACTTTTGAAATATGCCCCATTAGCGTAGATTATAGGAGGGAAGTATTGAGAAATGTATTCTCCACCCTTACAAAAAAGGACACATGAAAAGATTTCAAGTTAGGCACACCAGAAATAATAGAAGTAATGATTTTGATAAAAATGAAGACTTTCGTCCCCGTATGTCACGTATTTCAATGGGGACGTCCTTTAAATGTTTCCCATTTCGCAAAGAATAAATGAATTTATCACTATCCAAGGAAATGGATAGTGATAAATTCATATATCGCTAACTAGCCTAGTCTCATTATAGGAATCAATAAACACGGACACTTCATCATTTGTTATCCACATATTCAAGACATATTCATGGAGTCCAGGCCATAAACAAGCTCATATTCCTATTGAAAACCCTTTTGGAACGCGTTTGGTTTTATCCGCATAGGAGATATAGAATAAATAGAGAGTGTCCGTGAACTTCATTTAATCATATATCTCAATTGATTGAGATAATAAGGGACTGATATCTCGGACACTCTACGGAACCTATAAGAGGTGGTCCATCCTCTGACGTGTGCTGTATTCAGTACAGGCAGAGGTAGGTCATCGCTTGTACGAGAGCGAAAGCGACGCACATTATATGTGAGAATTTTCGTATTTGCATGACATCTCCATCACTTTCTGATGGGAGCGTTTTTACTCACGGTGGAGGAGAGCAATTTTACTCCTTGGTGATGCAGCAAATTCGCTCCTTTCCCAGAGTAAAAGGGGGGTGAAACTGGAGTTAGCTATTTTGCTCTCTTTTTTGAGAAAAATCGCTCCCCTTTTTCTAAGAGTGTACCCATGCCTTCTCTTCCGTGACCAAATTTCAAATCCAAAATTTGCAATAAAAATGCCATTTGGTGTAAATTCGCCACAAAACGATCTGTTATCGTCGGACAACTAGAGTGACACACGGACGGAGAGGACCCTAAGAGGTTCTTTCCTTTCAAGAAAGGAGGCTCGCTAAAAGGACTGCATCTGATAATGCTCAACGTCCTTGCAGAATATTCCAGAACCATATCACTGAAGTAAGAAGGCACTTGTTTTTCTTATTTTGTTACCTCGAATCAGAGGATTAACCAAAACGTTCAGACGCGATGAGACTTCACCTCGCCACCAATTGTTGGGATATGTTGCATGTGGAAACTCTTTCATTGGGAGCGAAATGTCTTTGGATTTTTTTGTGGATTATTTTACCTGCGCGATATGGAGATGACATGTCATTGGAAGTTTCCACCGGGTATTTTTTCGGTTTGATTTCGTCCTGGAGTATTATGTCGGTGAGTCGTATTATTCTTATGTTGCTGCGTTTCAGAGGGTCTTGCCATTCCTTTAGCTTACATATGTCACCTTTTGGGATGCAGCAGATATTTGCCATGAAACAACATGCCCATTTGAATTAAGCCCATGAAGCATACATATCATAGGTTGGTTTAACAATGCTACCTAAACAGTTCTGCCACCTTGGCACGATTCCTATGCAAATAGTGCACAAAGAAAAAAATTACATAAATACATTTTTTATGTAAGCTCATGTATCGTGCGAAATGCTTTCACTGAAATGAAAATTTTCCATTATAGGTACAAATAATCTCTGTGAATGACAACCCCTGACGTTCACACAATCTTTTAGCATAGAAGTCTGAAGCTCCTTTTCGTATAGCAATACCAATGACATGCATACTCATTTTCAATTTATAGTTCCAATACAATGCTATTGACTGGTGTCACAACATATGATTCCTTCGAACTACGAACGGTAATAGACTAAGAATGAGGAATCCATAGGCGCCGAACCCAGGGGGGGCAAGGGGGCGCATGCCCCCCAAGATTAGCCAAAATTCTTCTCAAGTATGGCACTTCGAACATATACAGTATACAATAATGCCCCCTCTTTTAATTTAATTAACTTTACTTTTTCTTCCACCAAACGTGGTAAGAATCATCTCTTGGCTTGGTTGCATCCTGCGAGGAGGTCAAAGGGAGTTGGGAGAGAGGGGGGGATAGCCTGGAGCGGATAGGTAGTTGAACGTGATTCTCCTGAGGCGCATGCGTTTCATACGGGAGAGGGGAGAGAAGTCAGCGCTCTCTCCTTCCTTCCTCACGCGTCGTGTCTTATCCGTTCTTATTAATCATTCTCCCTGGACAAATGATTTCAGTGCACTATTTTGAACAAGTTCAAGTTTCCGATGGATAGCTTGGTGACTCGAAAATCCCAAGGATCTACGTCACAGCATGAAAGAGGAGGGAATGAAGAGGCCTACAAGAAAGGAAGCGAGCTTGAACTTGACATTGCCACTGATTCCCGTTCTGCAAAGGAAAGGTTCGAAGGAGCATCGACAGGTAGGAACAGTGGCGGGCCCAAGGGGGGAAGGGGGGGTTGGGGGTTATAACCCCCCCTTGGGGTTAATTTTACAGGTTCGGTTCTCAAAAAAAATGTTTATTTGGGCACAACTACGGGATGGGTTATCAGTTTTTTTCATATGTTAACCCCCCCCCCCATTAGGGTGGGTAATCAGTGTTTCATATGTCGACCCCCCCCTCCCATTCGGATTTCCTGGGAACGCCACTGGGTAGGAAGTTTCGTGAAGAATGGAGAAGTCAGTATCCTTTGTTGATGTATGATGCAGAAACAGGGAAAGCATTTTGCGAAGTTTGTTCAAAGTGTCACGGGCGAAATTTGCTTACGTTTTCCTGCATGCGAGATGCTTTCACTAAATGTGGCTTTGACAATTGGAAGAAGGCGCTCAAGCGCTTTGCCATGATTGAGAAATCTCAGTGTCACAAGGAAGGTGTCTTGAAGCTGCTGTCACTGCAGAAAGGTATCAGTGTTAGAGCTCAAGTTTCTGAGCAACATTAGTAGGAAATGCTGGAAGCAAGAGAAGCACTACTGATCAATTTTAGCTCTGTTAAGTACCTTTCCAGTCAAGGCCTAGCAATTCGGGGACATACAGATGACGATGCGAACTTCAATAAGTTGAAGTTACGCAGTGAGGATTCCGCATCCTTAAGAAAGTTTTTGATGGGAAAGAAGCTGAAATGGATATCCCATGACATCCAACACGAGATGATAAAAATGATGGCTCTCAATGTTCTGCGATCCATTCTCCTTGACGTGAAGGCTGCTACTTTTTATTCCATCAGTAATGATGGAACCACAGACTGCTCAGGCCAAGAGCAGCTGAGCATTAGTTTGAGGTACGTTAATGAAAATTTCGAAGCTTGTGAGAAATTTGTTGGACAGTATGAGTTGAGTGGAACAGATGCTAAGACCCTTTTCATGATGGTCCAAGATTTCCTGTCCAGATTTGATCTCCTGCTCTCAGGTTGCCGCGGACAGTGCTATGATGGTGCCTCCAATATGTCAGGGAGGTTCACAGGGTTACGAGCCCGTATACGAAAGCTGGAAGAACGTGCCGTTTTTGTTCACTGCATTGCACATAATTTGAATCTTGCCATGCAAGATGCCTTGAAGGTTTTTCCTCTTTGTCGTAATATTCTGAAATTTGGGAATGATCTAATAGGGATGATAAGGGAATCTCCCAAGAGGATGCGATGGTTTGACCCATTTGGAAGTGGAGCTGGACCTGAGAAGAGGAGGCTTCGGCCATTGTGCCCCACGAGGTGGACCATGTGTATGAAAAGTGTCAAGTCAGTGCTCATGAAATACCTTGAACTCATGGATTTTTTGCGTGAAGTCTCCTTGCCAAGTTCTGGGGAAATTGGAACAAAGTGTAGTGGATTTTTTTTATACAAATGCAGTTGCTCTCGACGTTCTTTATGCTGAATCTTTTCGTTCATGTCTTTGAACCAATGGAAGCCACAAATGCAGGAATTCAGTCGCCTCGTTTGTCCCTCGATGAAGTAAAGAGCCGGATTGAAATGCTTTCTACCATTCTCAAGGGGAAGAGAAGCGAATAAGTATTTGGCAAATTCTGGGATGAGACTAAATTGACGGTGAGATCCATTGATGGAATTGGGGAGCCAACTTTGCCCCGTATGAGACGCCCTCCAAAGAAAATCGATGGAGGCACCGATCTCCATCTATTCCAGACACCCAAAGACTTTCGCCGGTATGAGTATATTAATGTCTTGGACACCTGCATAACAGCAATGCAGCATAGATTTTCTACTGAGGGATTTCATCTAGTTCAGAAACTGGAAAGTGAGATTCTAGGTATACTTTCTGGCAAGAATTCCTCCCTGCAGGAATCCACCCTGACGAGGGATCTGAATTTAAACCGTCTAGCATTGCACCTGAAAATGCTCGGGGACATATGCCAGAACGGCAAAGTATCCATCACCTCCATTGACGACATCACTTCCTTACTCAAGGAAGATCGAAATGGGAAGTTCTCACTGAGGTTGAGAAAATGGTCAGAATTTTATGCACCATTCCTGCGACTTCCCGCACATGTGAAAGGTCCTTCAGCGGCATGAGAAGACTCGAGAATTATTTGACCATGACTCAGCAGCGCCTAAATGGCATCGCCATTTTGCATGTTCATGAGGATAGGACTGATGCTATTGACTTAAAATCACTTGTCAACGATTACATCAGTATTAATGCAACCCGCATGAATGCTTTTGCCCTGTACTAGAAGTCTGTGCCAGGTCTAATAAATATATACAGAATATTATCAATGCAAAATATGCATTCTTTACATAAATCTTTGAATGAATGAGACCATGTTACTTAAAGACCATCTATGGACCTTGCCCTCCCAATATTTTTTAGAAGTCGGCGCCCATGGAGGAACCACTTCCTGAATCCTTCTGCTTGGATCATGACATTTACCACTTGTTCTGCGCTACTCCATGACTTCCCCTTTACTCCGAGCTTCCCTCATCATTGTTGAAGAAAATACGGCCGAATAATGATTATACTTCCTTTTATCCCGCAACTTCAGCACTAGTCCGGCGGAGCTATTCCGTCTTGCTTAGAAGAAGGTACCCGAACCTACGTTCACGTTTAGATTGAATTTTGACAGGGTGTTCATATATAGGCCTATGCCATACTAGTGAAAGTTAATATTCATTTTAAGGTTGGATGGTTAGGATGCGGCGAAGCAGGTAATTCCACTGATATTGTGGTCATTGGAATGGCAGAACTGTATATGGTTCAGACGGAATAAAAAACCTCTAGTTTTTCATTCCGTCTGAACGCAGTAACCATAGCAACCGGACAACACCACCTGCTGCGCATGTGCAGCTTTCAACCTGGGTCGTGGTGCTCGTCTTCCCCTAAAACATCCACTTCCAACATTCGTGGATGACGGATCAATAAACAAGGGGGGAGAGCTGCCGCGAGAATTACCGCATCTTGCATCATACACTTCATACTGTTCCTCCATCTCCACAGAAAGCGGACGCGTGAACCATTGAGAACATGTCTATAGTTTTCCGGGCCTTCTCATATAGGCCTATGACGTACCAATGAAATATATTTTTTCTAACATGGACGTTAAGAATGTCCAAGAAAGATAATTCTAGAGGTATAGAGGTCAGTGGAACGGTAGATCTGTACATGGACTTGTCGTGTGGAGGGCCTTAAAAGTGAACTTTTAACGTTAACTTTTGACCGAAAGCAAGGAGAAAGAAAATTTAGCACGAGCAGTTAATCGGGGGAAGAAGGGATCCGACCTCTCTCTACTGACAGGACAAGCCGTCTAAGGATACGACTGATGACAAATAATGAAGCGGTGTTCAAACAACAAGTATTTAATTAGAGTTAAATTGAATAAGAAAGGAAATATCACGGATGGAGGTGTTGAGGAGTAGGGTCAGTCCGCAGAAAAGTCTGTCACAAGACAGAGAGAGCAGGCTGAGGGAAGACAACCAGGCGAGAGAGACCGTACAAGGCGTGACTCCCGGGCTACTAGGAACGGACTTGCTTCCAGCAAAACGGCTACCACACAACGTCAGGGAAGACAGACAAGCGAGAATGCTCCACAAAACACACGGTCGTAGACGGAAGACGAATAAACTAAGGCCGGTAGATGGGACGGCGTGATCGAATGTGGCACACACCCCTCCGACAAAATAGAGGTATTCATGGCAAATACACTGATATGGGCAAAGCCCATACAGGACCGCGGACATGGAACAACCCCGCGGGAGCTCTGGGGCTCTAATCTTAGCGTCTTCGAAAATTTTAAATATCATCCATACTGGTACTCTTGTTAGTAAAACGGTTTGCTGTCGCAGTCTCTTATAGGCCTGCACCTAATCCCTGAAGACATTGAAGACCAGAGCGATTAACACCGAAAGTTCAATTCTGATCAGCAAGCAATATGCTTCTCTCATCTAAGAAGTCATTTTGAGATTATCGGAAGTTGGGATTTACTGCATAAGGCTTCTATAGCTTTATACCTGTGAACTCCGTGGCGGTAATGTCTTTCTTGTGCGACGATTAACAGTGGATATAGTAAGATCACTTACTACAGCGTCCGGCTTCTTCGACGAAATCGGTGATGCATTGGCAAGACTTTTGCCGAAGGGCGAGTGTGCAGTCCGCATTTTCCACACAATCCTTCCAGGTTGCACATTCTCCACCAACTTCAACCTCTGCAAGAAAATGGCAAAATCGATTCTTAAAACTGTACTATTGAGGTGTTTGATTACCAACTTCCAAACACGCACTTGCACTGTTATTCCAGAAGCTGTTTAGGAGCAGGGTTTTATGCGGAGCACAGGTGTTTTGAAGCAATAAAATCGAATATTAAGCTTTATCGGACGAAAGTAACAACATGTGTGCCACAGAATGCATTTTACCATGGCCTAAAGGTGCAAATGCTGTACCGCAACATTTTGAGAAAATGCCCCGATATTAAGTGAATACTCAAGAAAACTCAGCGAGTGTTTATGAGCTTCGTAGAAACTATTTGACTGTCAGCACTTACGCGGGATATTTAAATCCGTTTGTTGAAGGTTAAGTGTAATAAAATGTGAGGTTACGTATAATTCTGCACACAATAACAATTACTTTATTGAGGCAATTTTTGTTTCACTTGAGGGTAAGTCTGACGTGATGTATTTCGATACCATGCTTTATGAGAGTATTATTTGAGTTCGACTAATGGACATGTCGAATTCCAATCAATCATCCTCAACAGTCTCTGAATTTAAAAAGAAATGTAAAGAAAGAGCAGCGGCTGAGTTTAATCTGATAGTTCACTAACTACGAGTATAATAGCGATCCTAGAACAAATGCAAAACGAACAGAACACTAGTATGGTAGCAATAGGTGAGCAATTGCGATATGCCCAACAAATGATGGGAGAAAAGACAAGTTGATAACGTGAGGAGGTCCGCCTAGCTTCCTCCCCCAGTCCAACAGGAAATAAAATGGCAGTAATGATTGCAGAGTAGTTGGATCCTTTCAAAATATCACTTGTAATCCCCCGTCTCTGTTGAAATAGGGAGTTTTGGTTGCCTGTTCTTGAGAGGACGGCTGACGTCACCAGCAGTTTTAAAACGGGTGAGGAAGACGTTTAAGACGTGAAGGGGCTCTTCCAGCAGTACTCTCAGGAACGTCTTCGCGACGCGAGATCTACCAATCTGGAACGACTTGATATCACGCGCTGTACCAAAGCTCACTAGTTGCGTGATTCGTTTAAATCAGTCATCCAGGAAGGACAACTACTACTATTGGTGGCGAAGCAGCTGAAATTCAAGGTATAGTGTGCCCAGGCTGGTTCTCTGGGGAATGATCTCGCGTCTGTAGCAAGGGCTACCCGGTTAATAGAAACATAAATATTTTGCTCGAGATGAGTTTATGGTCAATCGTCTCACATCCACGACTTGGGTTTCTAGCCAAATATCCCCAAGGACAGCAACTGACATGTCCTCTTCGCCATCAGAGGAGTAAGATGCAACCAGGATATGAACTTCTGTTACTTTGCCATGAGAGACGGACAGAAAGGAAGCATTACATGTCGTTGGAGAGAGCGAATGATGGGAGAATGGGACAGAGGATCTCCGGTCGCAGTCAAAGGTTGAAACGTCTACATGCGACCATGATGAACTAATCTCAGACAAAGGAATCGAGAACGCTAGTCCAGGAGTCAATCTGAAACATTCATTCCTATAGTGAAACCCCTTAAGGAAAGAAAATTTTGGTTGCAGTAGAAGAAAACAAGGGATAAATGCATTAAATCTGAATATATGGCGATTTGTGAGTTTACCCTATTGTAGTTTGAATAGTGTCTGCGGCGAGATCCGTGGATGTACCCACAGTTGTAGCTCTGGAACGAGCACCCAAAGTGCCATTCCAAAATCTAGAACTTGAACGCTTAATAATACGTTCGCGTCACCGTCCTCCTGAAAAATGGGTAACCAAGACTCTTTAGCGAGCGGAGCTTGGAACTGGGGCCATTGGGTAGACCACTTGTCTACCACAAAACCTGATGCCTTCGCTAAGTCACATGCATTTAGTCTTTTCAGGATCGATACGTGAAAGTGGCAAAGAAACATTACTCACCTTTCATTCTTTCATTTATGAATCAATAATAATTTAGGTAGGTGGGGGATGCATGGTTCCACCAAGAATTTGGCCATGTGGGTGAACAAGATCGAGAAATAGTGGAACTCGTGCCAACCAAATGTAAGGCCAGAAAGGTTGCAGCTGGAGCTCTAATAAACTGACGGAAAAGGTAAGTCGACTGAGGTAATTAAAATTTCCCATGGAAATATGTTGCTGCGGCTCACATTCCTTTCGATCCAAAAGTAATATTCAGATACTAATATTTTTGTTTTACTCACACACAGACATGAATAAATTAACCCTTAACCGGTTTGCCATTGATAAATCCGCCAAGGATGTCAGATGACATAATGGCTAATTCCTCCTGGATGGATTGTAGAATGGGCTTCATATTTGACATGTTCAGAGCTGGAAAGTACAGTTACATGATTTTGAAATTTCATCTGTGTGCGTAAGGAATTAAAGGAATGACGTCATGAAGAAAACAGAGGAACTTAGGAAGAATTTTAGCAGCACTTCCCGCGCGGAATCGCTTTACGAGATTGGCTCTTTCAGATACAGCCCTCCACTGCTGTGTTTCGAGTCATCAATCATAGAGGTTATGAAGGCCTTTCTCGTCATTAGAGGCTTGCATTACCTTAGCATTGGCCTCCCCAAAATCATTTATTCAGCTTGGGGATCAATGCAGTTTTTCCACGACTCTTAATCGCATGCTATACATCATATCCGGTGATGAAGTGATGAAGGGAAATGGAAGTTCACACAGGAATGAGTTCCATTCCATTCGGAGTAAGGTGTACACATAATGGGTCATATATTGTCCCTGACAAATTAGAACGAGTCGCTTTTGCCCTTCATGACTCCTTATTCCTAATCCGTTGAAGATCGTGAGTTGGATTACTCTGAATATCAGGTGGCCCAAAATGTTCCCAATTTCAGAAACCTACAGAGGGAAAACGATAGATGATAAACGAAAGAAAATGTTGATGGGGTAATACGAGTACGTGATACAGCGAACATTTCAGCAGAATTGATTCTTTTTCAGAGAAATTTCTGTAAAGTTAGATTCATGGGCGATATGCCCAAATTTTTTATAAGAAAACATTCTCTGCTCTCTCCACTTTTGATTCACGCCAAAATATTTTCAAGTAAATGCACGAGCAAAGAACACCATGCAATTTTCTCATGGCTATGTGCACTCGTCAAAAATTCCTCCCTAGAAACAAACCGGTTAAGGGTAAACTAGATCGCTATGGACGCGACTTCGGCGCTCAACAAAAATTTATAATGCATTTAAAACACCCGGTTTCGAAGTTCAACCCTAACGATGCGGTCAAGCTCCTTGGTTAATGGAGCTTGGCGTCTACGGGGCCGTTGCATGTAGTTTTCGTTCCCACCAGGAACAATGCCTATCTCGGTCAGATTTGGACAAACTGTCATAACCTTGGCACCCGGGCTCGCTAACCTACTCTTCTACTGAGCAGAAACAACAGCAACAAGAAATGGCATCACATGAAACTCTGGAACCTTCGGACGATCCGAAAGTCGCGAAATTCAATCATGTTTCGATCTGCCTTGTCCATCAGTTATTGTGGAAACATATGGAACTCTTAAGTATTGCGCGTTTCGATTGGAACATGCAAGGAAATACACTCACTGCATTCCTCTCTCTCATCCAGATATCCTTCCATACACTGGCACAGTGAATCGAGGCACACGGAATTGGCCGGGTCGCATGGCTCCCCATCGGGTGAGCATTGCTCTCCCAAACCCTGTCCTATTTAAATAAAATTTTCACACTTAGCATTTCTTAACTTAGTGAGTCTTCTGCTCACGCTGGGCACACTCACCCTGGGAGAAGGAAGCACAACACGATGCGCAGAGGACGAGGAAGAATGCTGCTCGCATTGTATTTGGAGTCCAGGCAGTTCGAACACTATTATCTGAATGAAGTTCCAGGGAGACGGTCTGGAGGGGAGTACTGCGCGCCTCGCATCAGAACGCGATTGCTTTCGACTTCAAGTGGCTCCCACGCTCTAATTTCAGGATCATGTGTGTCATTCATTGTGAATGGGCGTCGAGCCTCTTCACCGGCGATCATCTGGTTCTCAAAGCATGCTGATGTATAATTTGGAGGGGAGGGTGCTTCGTCCTCACTTCTCTATTTGTCACAATCCGCAGGATATGTTCACGTGCAGGACGAATTATATAGTGATTTATTGGACGATTCCTTGCGAAGCACGAGATGTGGCAGCTGAAGCTTTGAGCTCCCACGTCATGGTTCGGAAAAGGCCACTCGCTTATCCTAACTTTAAAGGGTATCCACACTGTAGATGAAGGGGTTCCTGCACGGTACCGAAGGCAGGCACGCTCCTGTAGGAAGCGGAACGAAAGCCCATGGGTTGCCCAAGGCAATGACTGAAACGAGTCATTTTACCGAGCCCTTCACTATGTGGATTCCCCCTCGGAGAAGGCCAGGCTGCCTAGGGTCGTGGGTCTCGGTCGGAAGCCGATCGGCCATCGAGCCCGGTTTCGCGATTAATTTCTTCAAGTGTTTTCCAGTTTTTCCTGACCTGCATGTTCGCATAATAGATTCACATGTCATGGAAGAAATGGGGGTGAGAGATCTTTCCGAAGAATATCTCGATAATAAAAAAACAAACCCGTAGAAATTCCTAAATTCATTTTAGGGAAATGAGAGTGATGACGCTAGGGCTTTCTCCTTGCTCTCTTCGTATTACATAGCAACAACACGGGATGCCGTGGCGAACGAGGAAAGACGTGCAAGCATTATCTGTATGGATGAAGGAGGAAACTGACACAGTTCTCTTACCCGATATGTGACACTTGACGGTACCCTGATAACATTTTTCTTCAGAACACTCGAGCTGCCGGTGCAACTGATTTTCTCTACCTCTTCTCTTACGGATAGAAGCTCTTTATCTGTTCCGCTGATGCACCGGGAAGGACCGATGAATGAAGGCCGGCATACTATGGCAGAAGTTGCGACTGTTTTAGTGTCTGGACGTCGTCGATGGTCGCCAAGACGCAGAAACAACTTTCCAGGATGCAGTTTCGGGGTTAGATTGCGATACTTGGCGTACACACCACGGACATGACAATGCCTAAATTTGAAGGATGACTTGCAGCGCTGGTTTTTGATATGAGATATATAAAATAAAAATGAGGAAACCTACATTCTCAACCTTTTTGCATAGTTGTGAAATACAAAAACAAATGAATATGAAAACTTGCTCAGACAAATCGGAGCGCGATAAAGAAGTAAAACCATTCTCCGGAAAGATCCCATGTCCCCCTCGGAAGCTCCTAGAATGTCCATTTTACGCCAGTCCGGCAAAGATGCATCACTCCATGCTGCACTAACTCCATGGAACAGAAATTCCTCACACCTCATGAAGTGTCAGCTATGAGAAGTAAGCAAACGCATTCACAAAATTATGAACCTTCAGTCTTCGTTGTACAAGAATTGACTGAACATAGGAGGTTTGGTAACTGAGTCGCTCTGGCCTAAACCTCGGCTACCTTAGCCTGACGTTAGGCTGAAGGACCAAAGTTCATGTAATTTCGGAATATATTGTATTTTTGAAGCACATTTAATATTTCCTCTCGGAGATAAATAACTGGCAAGAGCGATGTGAATACGTTGATTTGTTTCAGTGGTCATGAAGTGATTGTCAAAAAATCTGATATTGTTGGAATCGAGTTTCAACCTCAAAATGTACGCCGTTGATCTTTACTTTCCTGATGTCGATTCGCATATTCCGACCCTTGCATTTCACACGGAAATCGCTTCATTACATGAACCCACTGATGCGCCTTACCATAGGCAAACACCTTGTAAGTTGGCGGATTGTTCATGAGGTATTGTTCACGGGTGAGGCACCAGGCCTCTTCGATTTGGCCCATCGAGGATGGAGGAAAAATGTGAGATCGTGGATGGAGAGGATCCTTTGGAAGTTTTAGGACCACTCTTGCATCCTTCTCCAGCTCTCTCGAGTCGCACCACCTGCAGCCCCTGCCCTCGAAACTGGACGTTCCTTCTTTTTTTCCGTCTGCCAGCTCATGAAATATTACAAAAATATGTGCAAGTGACTTTTCAAAACGCTTAGTACCTTCCACTCATTTCCTGTAGCAAATAAATAAGGCGGCTACAAGTGCATCGTTGAGGCTCAAGTGGTCCCCCGTTTCTATATCCCTTCAGACCATAAATATTGAATGGAATTCAGCTAGATGTTACTCTTTCCGCCATGGCCATCTTCTCCCGCGTCCTTATCAGACATAAGCTCCATTGTTGTCCCTGGTTTCAATTATTCGCAACCAGAACTTCTCTGTGAACTATAAGTCCTACGAGCCTTTCTATGGCCTTTCTATGCCATAGGCTAGGCATAAGTTCATGGAACGAGGCGTACCAGATCGGTAATGGATGCAAATGAGATATTCCTAGTTTACCCGAATTTATCCCACGTTGGGTGAATGGCCATGAAGATGGCACTACCGTCAGTAAAAATATATCGAAATCGTGGTTCTTCATTTTTCGAGGCTTAAAGCATTTTACTTCGAAAATGCCTTCAGGTCATAAATTCATGAGAGGGTAAGTTTACGATGCGATGTAATACGATTGGCAACCGGGCACAAGTGACTTGAGGCTGCATGAACGCGTCTCTTTTCAACTTCCTAGCTCTACAAAATTCCTTCTCGGGAAATTCGAACTACAGATGTGAATGATGCCGTCTTCGTTATGTGTGCGTTCATGATGACCATTAAAAAATACAGAGGGCATTCCAGATTTTAGTGATCAAAGGTCGTGTAAGGTTAAACTTGCAGAGGCCTCTGTCAGTGCGCCCCCAATACGAAAACCCTTGCATTTCCGGGATATCCTAGAATTGCGTGAACACATGTTTGCAAGTTGAGAAGTCCAGTAAAAGTGAATATTCCAAGTGCAGTAGGATCTAGGTGTGCTTTGAGCAGTGGTGCTTCAAACTTCTGAACTCGGAGACCGCAGGTGACCATGTCTCGTGAAGTGAAAAACGACACCAGGTCCCACTAAAGTTTATATTGGTCAACGCACACAATTGAGGATTTTCTTGGGGGATAGCATAACGTGCATTAATTTCAGATTCACTTTTTTCTTTCGCTAACTGTCCGTGGCGATGTCGTGTAAGAGACATCTAATAGTTGTAATGGTCAGTGGACGGGCAAATCGATCCTTCAAGCTCATGATGTCAGAACATCGTGGCATCAGAAGCGTGCCTCACTTTTTTGTCACGGGGGTTTCACAACGATGAAAGGAAGAGTGAAAGTGGTGGAGGGGGTGTTGTGAACCAAAAGGATTGCTCTTGATTTGGAGGACACTGGTTGATCCCATGGATTTATAGGCCAGAATAAGGTCTCTCCCAACAGGTCAAGGGTCGATCTCGGGATTTTTTTTAACAATTCAGAGCTGCGCAGCGAACATATAAAACCAAGGATCAGCTGGGAGAGAATACATTCTTTTAAAATGTTCATCATTGAGTCACCGTGGAATGGATCATCATTACGAAACGAAAGGAGGAAATACATCATTTTAGCACGTCTGTGGATGATGACTCGGGACGGGATTTTCATGCTTTAAATCTGCAAAACATTATGTTTTTATGCTGCAAAAAAATTCAAAATGTTATACATACAATGTTCTCAATGGGATTCAATGGGAAGCTTTACTTCTTTTGGGCACGTAAATAATTCCGATTGCCATAGGCACAATGACACACCATCACCATTTCAAAACGGAGTCAATTCTGTCGATTAGATCTTAGCAAAGCTTGAGACGTGGAAAACCTGCGCTCCGCGTTAAGACTAGGGCATGACGGGGCATGCAATAAGAGAGGAAACACATTCCCGACAATTTCACTGTGGACAGGCTTGACTCATTCCCACCATGGACTGAATTTTACCAAGATCCGGTTTCTCCTGCTTCGAGGATTCAACCATTCCCGAAGTTCATTTTCCACCAGATCCAGGTGGAATCCAGGAGGGAGTGCTTTTTTTTCTTCCATAGACTAACTGTACAGTCCGCACAGGTGATTATATTTTGCTCTTTTTTACTATACAAGTCCCAGTGCCCCTAGAGGGGTTGGATGCCTTTACCCCACCCTCCCAGAGAAATTACTCCTGAGTAAAAACTTTGTATATGATTTTATGACTGCACATGATAATTAAAAAAATGAAGTGAAATAGTCTGTGCATGGTGAATGAGGTATTCAAATATTCTTCCTGCTCATTTCGCGTACTGCCTTGCATGCAAAGTCAACTACAGGGTGTCGTTTAACACATTGCGTACCGGACATTTTACACCGTTTATCCGCCGCTCCGACCTGAGCCTCAGTTACCTTAGCCTAAAGCTCCATGCCTATTCGCTGGGTGCATTAAGTTGGAGACATCTGGCGGCAGGGAGCATAAAAATGAACTGGGGGGGGGGCAAGCGCGCAAGCTTCTATGCGTTTCTTACGGAAACATGCAGACAGAGACTGTGTTTACTACGAAAATGCTTAATTTTCTTTGCCAACGGGATTTTCTAAGTCCAAGAATGATTATATAATAAGTAATTGATGGTCTGAAGTTTCTACTTGGAGCATCCAGACAACCTGAAAGGTCTATTATATTTCTTTCAGTCTAGGTCTTCACTTTCCATGGGCCTATGAAAATCAAATTTGGCATTTAAGGATAAATAGCCAACATTTACCCTTGACATAATACGTTTTATCATGAGGTACCAATCCAAATAGGGTTTCTGTCATGGTTTATGATTCAAGCCCGAGGAGCACAACTGATAAGGAAAAAAAGTAGCAGCTCTTAAGAGAATACAGCGGCAATGGGAGTCAAAACTTCAAGTTTAAAGTAGGGTTGGGCTTGATAAGAAAAAAATATTGGCGAGGAAAAGGCAAGAAGACCGATCGCCTGCCCCTAGAAACGGCCCTGAGGGGAGAAAAAACCCAACAAATAAATCAATATTCCCACTTGACAGGGCGCTAAAGGTGGAGGACATCATATCGAGACTTGGCAAGAAACGAAATTCAAGATCTTGCTGGAAACCCAACCCTAGTTTAAAGCAGTTTCCCGTTGTAGTGAATTCTATAAGAAACTGGAAGATCTTAATAGTATCCCACGCATATTATGCACGTGTACCTCAATCGTTGTATCGGTGAGTGTCTTTGAGGAAAAGCTACAGAAAAAAACTCCTTTGAAGGTGAAGTTCGATTAAGGATTGAACTCCGTCGCATTTATGAAATTTTACTTCGGCTAAAGCTTCCTTTATCATTGTCATGGCTCTAAAGTTTTAGGAAGAAATGGGGAGGAGCCCCACGTGAAGAAAGATTGCACGGTTCTGTGAAGACATGACTATGTTCTATTCTCCTACTTGTGTGCGACTCCCCCCAGTCATGGGCGGCGCCATATTTAGAACGCGCCATATTTAGAAGCGCCATATTTAGAACGCCCCATATTTAGAACGCGCCATCTAGTGTTAGTGCATCCAGCGAATAGGGCTATGACTTTTTCGGCCATAGACTAGGCAAAACGACTCGCGAAAGGACTCAAAAACTGAGATCTCCGTGAGCGGTACACAAAGAGTAAACATAGGGGGGATTACTCATTTGGTTTTGTGTTCTGTTTTTATGTTCTGCTCTCAAATTGCGTCAAATGTCTTTGAAAAAGTTCAGAATGAATTGAAAGAACGCCTTAACACTTTGCGTACCGCTCACGGAGATTTCCGTTATTGAGTCTTCTCGCGAGTCCTTTGGCCTAGCCTATGGCCGAAAAAGTGATAGCCTTGTAGGCATCGAGCTTTCGGCTACGGTAACTGAGACTTAGGTCAGAGAGGCAGATCGACGGGACAATCGATCGATGGGACACTGTCTACACGGCCGCTCTCTCCTATTGTCTACCTATTACATAAATTCTGCTTCCCTGTAACCTCTCGGAATTGGCATTTTTGTGGTTAATGATGTTTCATTGTGAACAGTTAAGTAAGGAATTTCTTTTCGCATCGTTTATATTTGAATCTTAATTCAGGACTAAAAGGGTTAATCTCTCCGCAATCTGAATAATATTACTTTTTTTTAGCTTAAGAAATATCGTCATTGTTAGCAACAAGTCAACACCTCTCAAATCGTTTGTTCATGGCCACTTGGTTACATCGTTCTCTTTTATTATTATTGATTCTTCACATTTTTCTTGGATACATTCTAGTGAATCAAATAAGTGATCGAGTAGCAATATATTTCGGACATGATGATTTATAATCTTCCTTTATTTCTAGGGCAATAAAATTCTTTCATCCTCAAATACAGTCATTGAACGAATAATCTTCCCCCTGCGTGTAGAACACTATTTTATGTAGGAAAATTATTTCTGTAGCTCAGTCACACAAGTGACAATGTGCTGACATCGGACAAACACCTTTTCAATCGTCGGGATCCAGCAAACAGTGCATCGCAGCTGTTGGGGAATGTCCTATAAAAAAAGTATCAAGTCCTCAAGTTTTCCTTGCACGCGCAAGCGACGGTGGCCAAATGCAATAGGATTCTAGGTTTCATTCGTCGTTCGGTTGCAAGTAGGACTTCGCGCCTTATTCTTCCGCTATATGCAGCGCTGATATGACCCCAGTTGGAATATTGCATCCAGTTTTGGAGTCCTACAAAATAGGGCGATTTGTTGGCGCTCCAGGAGGTTCAGAGGAGGGCCACATGAATGATTAAGGAGGTTAGGGGACTTTCATACGAGAAGCGTCTAGAAGTGTTGGGACTGTACTCGCTCGAGCGGAGGTTAAGAAGGGGCGATCTCATCCAGGCTTTCAAGATAAAAGGAATAGATCATGTCGAATGTGGTAGGTTTTTCCAGTTTGATGGCAACAAGAGAACGAGAGGTAACAAACTTAAGTTGCGCAAGCCGCAGGTGCGGCTCAGGTCGAGACAGGAATTCTTTANGTCCTGATGGAGAATCCACGCGTTGTTCTTCCACAACTCGGGCCTCTTCTTCCTCACTCGTTCTCTCAGCTTGGCCAGAACCTGAAGGTAATACTGCTGACTAACTGTCTGACCCTGTGGGGCAATGTTGACGTTAGGTACTAGACAGTAAACAACTAGGATGAGCAACAAAAAACAATACAACAAAGAAAAAAAATATTTAGCTTTAAGAGCACTGTAAAAAAAATGTCGTAAATTTCCAACCAAGAGGTTGGAAACATTGCTGTCGGCTTGTCATCGTAAAATGACATTTACGATGCCATGGTGGAAAAGGATAATTCCGCTTATTGGTGGATTTTTTTAGGGATGCTTGGGTGGTAAGGAGCATCGTCCATCAGCATGACCGAATCAGGCGGAAGTGCTGGAAATAACCGTCACTGAAACCATTTCTGGAACAACTCAGAATGCATGTGATCGTGGGAATCTTAAGCTGGGATCTTTGAAACTCGCGTCCGAGACCATGAAGCATCCATCCACAAATCCATCCTATCCCCCAGCATGCAGTATGAGAAGGCGTTTTTCCCTCGTGGATGTTCCCCTGGAACATCCACAAGACACTGGTCTGAACCGTCACTCCAGAGGTCAGATGGGACGGCGTGGGTATCGAACCAGGTTTTGTCCATATGCACAAATTTTTTCCTTGCGCTCTCACCTGGGCTATTTCTCTTAGGAAACGTTGTCGAAGAGCCACAATTCGAGGTGGTTCCATGATCACTTTCCGGCGATTGTACACACGGTACCTGAAGCCAAGATGTTTTAGAAGACGATATAGCGTTGTCCTTTCATAAGGAAATGCATCAGGAATTTCAGCTGTGCGTGTTTTCAACCGATCGAGAGGCATGTAGGAAATATAGGATGGTCTTGAAGTAAAAAACGATTCGTCTCACCAAGTTTAAGGTGAAAGAATCCAGTCGATGGAAACGGTTGGCTAACCATAGCTTCTTTGAAAGGGTTTTACAGATATCTTCTGAAGAAATTATGTCTGCAATCGTCCTCTCCAATTCCTGTCGCATCTGAAGTTCTTTGATTCACCGAAGAGATTCTACAGGAGGGATGACTTTTCTTTCTTAGTTTCCATGAAATGATGCAAATTCTTCACCGATCTTTAAGAAGGGCGAAAAGAGTAATCCGGGAAATTACAGGCCGGTAAGTCTCACGAGTATCCCAGGGAAGATCACGGAGAGCATACTAAGGGACCATCTCTTGGATTTCCTCGAAGGAAACGCGCCCATTCGGGACTCTCAACACGGCTTTAG